>JADBJO010000454.1:284406-316906 GCA_016801955.1 Conus betulinus
AATGACCAATGAACTTTGATAACAACAAATCATAATAATCTAAAGGGACAGCATGTTGATGACATAAAAAATGTAATCAACATGAAAAGGAACAGTAATCAAAAAAAAAGCAGAGGAAGAGTAAAGTAAGTATGTTGATAAAAAAAAAAACAAAAAGCAGAACGCATTCTCAAAATTCAAATGGTTCTTGTTGATGAACAATATGTAAAAACAAAGTCAAACAGATAATTGAACAGATACAACTGACATGACACACTACACTGTCTCTTTTGATTCAGCACCTGAAAGAAAGAAATAATTGTCCTCATTAATGACAAGAGGCTAGGCCCACTCTGGTTCTACACACCATGAGAAGACTGAATGTCGTGAGTAAAACCAGGTGTACCAGTTTCCCAGAGAAGATTTACCTGTACAGGTGTTTATTATCCTTTTTTTGTGGATGAGACAACTGGACACTCACAGCAGACCTCTGGTGACAATACCTACTGGTGTTAAAGAAAAAAAAAAATGACAATAATGATAATGATTATTTATGGCGCTTAATCTTAAATCATAAGCCTGAAGTGCTTTACAAATACAGAAAAGGTTAAGGAAAACATACATGAAACCAATAAGAAGATGAATGTTAGAAATAAGTAGCATGCACCTACAAACAAGGGTGCATATTGACACCCACCCATGGACACACACAAAGATGAAAATGTTGCAAACAGACTCCATGCATCTTCGACAAACAACTCAAAGACAAATGACAGTGCCATACAGCAAGTCAATGGTGCACATTTGCAGACCCAGATCTCTCCTCACAGTTACCAAGCACTCTAAGCTTGCCTGCTGTGGGCACACATTTCACCATGACTCCCTGTCCACGACCATTCTATAGGATACTGAAGGTGCATTTGTAAGAGGTGGATGAAGAAGTCCTAGCCAGACAACATATAGACTGGACCAGTTATAATGCCTCTATCCTGTTGCCCGTGACTGTGCACAGAGGCCTATGGTGATCCCTGACTGACACCAATCTGTTCTGATGCCCCTGCCACCCACTGTCGGTGCTCCCCATTCTTTCATTTTCAGGAAGTAGCTCTCTCGTATCTCATCTATTCCGATGTCTTGAAAACCATTGGGGCACCACCACTTCGCAACCAGCTTTTTCCTCCACTCCCCCCCCCCCCCCCCCCCCCCCCCCCCTTCTGCTAAAGCAGGAAGTAGCATGCACCCTTAGTCTTTTTTTTTTTTTTTTCTTTGTGTGTTTGTAAACATATCTGTTTACATCCAAACTTACGCTTTTTAGACAATATATAGGTAACCAAAAACTTTGCCATTGCCGGCTGTTGAAAGTTTGATGTCTCAGTGACAAAGTATTTTTCTCTTTTGGACTTGCCACAAGATGCAGACTTTGTATTGGCTGCTAGACAGTTTTGATAGACTGACTTGCCATGATTGTTTTCTTGCAAGTTAGCAAATTCCTTCTGCCCAGACGTTTTAAAGAATTCTCTCAAATGTCCTTTTTTAACGTTGCAGCTGAGTGTAAGAGAGTATTTACCTGAACTAACTTCATCCAATACTGATGACACCCTCGGTGACAAACTTGTCAAAAATGCAGACACGCAGACATTTTTTTTTCACTGTGGAATGTGAATTTTGAACAAAACATGGCCAAGTTTGGGCTGGGCTCTCATATCAAACCGATTAGAATGGGCACACTTGACACTGATGTGCTGTGCAGACATACTTGCTGGCAAAAGACTTGTAGTTTGAAACCTATTCAGTGATTTAGTTGCAAGTGCAATGCACATATGCACTGCCTGGGAACCAAGCACAGTGATGGGATGATGACAAACTAAGTGATGATAACAACATCTCATGCGTAATATACACAATGAAGTAACAATCCAGTCTGAACACACACACAGGCAGTGGTTTGAAAAAAAAAAAAAGGTCATTATGACCATGTACATATTCAAAAACACAAGCAGTGACTTTGGTGCCAGCAGACTAGTTCAGATCAACTATGTGAGTCATCACCAAACCATATTTTGTGGGAGGGGGGAAAAACATCTTAAAAGTTTTCAACTACACACACAAGTCATCTCCCAACTGTATTTTTCACAGGGAAAAAAAATCGTAAAATTTTTCATGTTTTTCAGGAATAATTAGTCTTTTTGTTCATGTGTGACATGTGATGTAAAACTATTGCCATCTTTTCCTGGATAAAATAAGACTTCATTTAAACCTTTGATAAGACATGGAAAGAAAACAGAACATTCTCAAACAGAATAAGTTTGTAATGTTGAGCTGCATATACTCCAGCATTTGCATCTACATAAATCATTATGTTAATGTATGATTATGGAAGAGAGAAAAATGAAAGTCTCA
This sequence comes from Conus betulinus, assembly GCA_016801955.1. Classification (NCBI taxonomy): domain Eukaryota; kingdom Metazoa; phylum Mollusca; class Gastropoda; order Neogastropoda; family Conidae; genus Conus; species Conus betulinus. The sequence goes on from JADBJO010000454.1 coordinate 286,786, forward strand.
TTTTCTGAGAGAGAGAGACAGACACACAGAGAGAGAGAGAGAGAGTGAGAATGTCTGTGGTGTGTGTGTGTGTGTGTGCGCACATTTGAATGTGTGTATGTGAAGGTGTGTGTATGTATGTGTGTGTGTGTGTGTTCGCATGTGACTGAGCATGCATGAGCATGCACGATTGTGTATACTCTTACCATACATGAGCTCTTTTGCCATTGGTACAGAAACATTTAAATTTTTTTTTAAAGTTATAACTGCATATCAGTTTTGATACTTTTCATACAGGGACATTCCATTAATTTGCATACATTTTTTTTCCTTTGCATGATTTATACAATCAGTTCATAAAATAAAATAACATCAGTAAACTTGGATAGATAATGACTTGTTAAAGATCATTTTCGCCAAACTGAAGATTGCATATCAACAAACATGGTGAACATGCAAACAGAACCAACAGATAAGGCCATTCACTTGTCAGAACCCGATTACTTGCCTGCTGGTGATAAGACGATGAACTAAGCAGATATCTCTTTCACCCTTTTACTGTTTTAGAACTTTGAAACGTGCATGAGTATCTTTCACACTATCTCTTATAAGACAACATTCAAGAAATCCCAGAAGTTCACATGTAAAATCTGTGTGGGCATTTCAAAAGTAAATGTCATGAAATTTTGAACCATGTAGGGATCGAATGTTTTCTGTAAATGGTGGCCAAAATGTTGCGTCTTGAGATGACATTTTCATTTTTTTTTGTGTCGCCAGAGACTTAAAGGTATCTAAACACGCAAGAAATCAGCACGTAATGACCCAGGAAGATGAAGAGTGAGGGGACAAGAGAGAAGGGAGGTCATGGGGGTGGGGGGGGGAGGGGGGTTGGTTTGAAGTACATCTCTTCACAATCCCTGTGGCAGGGGATGAACTAAAAAAGATCGGGGAGCTGGGAAGTGGTTGTGGTGTGGGAGGTGGGGGGAGATACCCAGAATCTCTAAAAACCATCCTCCCTGTTCTAATCAGCCTGTACATGTATGTTGATGCCAAAGAACGCAGGTTCTTCTTGTACTGACGCTACATAAACATTGAAGCACTGAATCAGTATTTGAACCCCAACATATTCATGGAATAAATTCATGTCACTATAAATATAAACATATCAAAAATATACAGTACCACATCTAGAACCATGAAGTCATGGAACAACATTTCCCCCACATATGGAACAATGTGAAAAATAAACCTGCCTGCCAAGAGAGATGGCTGCGGAAGAAAGAGGGAGCTAGCTTACAACGCACAAGCACATACAGCTGGCACTTACCACCAGTCGTGTCATTTCTCAGAGAGCAGCTCAGCCTTTTTATTTATATGACGCAAGAACAGCTGACTGCCTTGATTGGTAAGCAATACGGAGTTACAATGTAGTATGTGCAATTCAAAAATTATATTCTCTATCTCTACAATAAAGAAAAATCATGTTTATTGTCTACATCTAGAAAAACACACATGCGCGCGCGCGCGCGCGCGCACACACACACACACACCACACACACACCTTTTTTCACTGTCTTCTACTTTTTCCAAAACAAACCCCAAAACAACCATCTGCACATATCGAGAGAGTATCAGTATGTTCCCTTAACAACTCATCACAATCGAAAAACATATCACATCCCCCAAAACAGAAGGAACACAAATCTGTAACCACAGTAATGCAGCCACCTGTCCTGATGAGAAAAAACACAGGATGAAAACCATTCCCCAAACATTCTCGCACATGCCACAATTATCAATCACTGCACACCAACCCCCCCCCCCCCAAAAAAAAAAGCAGCAGTTAATACGCTGTCCACACAAAGTGTACCATGTTCCCATCTCCTGTGAAAGCACAAGTATTTTCACATAGCTGCCAGTCGGCTTTTGGGAAACATACGAATCCTTTTGGGAGGAAAGGTTCTGTCTGCTCCCCCCCTAGATCCATGGTCATGGGTGAAGTAGTGATGTATTTACGACTTCCATGAAAACATGGGTGTGTTCATTACTGCTATGAAAGTCTGAATACTCTTGTTCATTACTCTTGTAAAGGATGGTAAAAGCATGTACTTGAAGTTGTCTCCTCTCTTTTCATTGTTGGCGATAGGGCAATAACATGGATACAGAACCCAATTCATGAAAACAAAAGAAACTTTAAAAAAAAAAAAAAAAAAAAAAACCCTCCCAAACAGCTGGTTCAGCAATAAAAATCCCCTGACCATAACCATATCTGTAAAAGTAAATAATACAAAATCATGGAAAACCGTAATCTGAATTCAAGATTAATACAAACATTTCATATGCTATAACAATATGCTATTTCAAAAGTTCACAAAACATTAAAAAGTAACCAAAAATAGCCTATGCTTCACCCAATGTCTGTAACACAGTCCAGAAAATAAAAGCTTCAGAAGATGTTCAAACCTTCCAAACAATACCTTGGTCACAAACATTAAAACTTCACAATCATACTAAAATGTAATATGTCTGAATCACCTAAAATCACCTGAACATCATTTCCATTACAACAACAATACAACATGAAAGGGGTCAACTATTATACTGCAAGCAAGCTTGATCAAAGTACCACACAGGAAACCTGTTCCACAGTAATGTTGTTCACAAATAACTTGCACAATCATTTCAAGAAACAGATATCAAATCTTGATCAAATCAACTTTGCAAGCTTTACAAATGTACCAATGATTTGTTCACAAAATACCATGCACAATCATTACAAGAAAACAGATATCCAATTTTGAGGAAATCAACTCGACGAGCTTTACATTGTGTCAATCAATCATTCGTGTCAATCAATCATTCGTGTCAATCAATCATTCACAAAGTAAAGGAAATAAGCACGTTCACATTTCTTTTGTGTTATGACTATGCATAACCATACTCGCACAAGATCACAGAAAAAGTACTGATAGTGACAACAACAACAATAATAACAAAAGTAATAATAACAATAATAATTCTAGAACCTGATACACAGCCTTGATGACCCCACAGTCACAAACCATCTACTGTTATCGAAACAAACAGCTGTATAACAATAGCGCTAGAAGAGCTAACCATCTCTTATTTCAGTATGATAAAAAAAAAAAAATCACAAACTTTGTTATGCTATCGATCACACAAAATCTCCATCACATCCTAACAACAACTGCCAAAGCAGCACACAGCCAATGAAGACCTCAACTAAATAATATAATAACAATAATAGAGAATGGACATTTCAGTGTGCTGGGGCGCCATATTGTAAAAATATTTCCATTTAGGAATGACAACTGAAATAAGTATGTTATGATTACACTTACTTGAATGACATCAGCAAGGCCATACACATTATCTAATCTGATATCCCATGATAACTGATTTTCAGGGACAATCTTCCAACACCTATAAACAACCTTCCACACACTAAAGTAACACACAGAGCTGCCACTGTCCAACATTGTCATTCACAAGTTTAACCCTTTCATCACCAAGTACAAAAACAGCTGAAAACCAACTGTGCAGCAGAGCTACTGTGGGATACTAGATTAAGGTTGGAACTTTTAAACTGCAAAGCCCATTGTTATCATTTAAACAACAGCTTAAAGATGAAATAACCAAAATTTATTCCATGTACAACCTAAAGCAAAGATCCCCAGACAAACTAGAACTGATTCACAGCATGCTCATGGAGCCAAGCGGTTGTGGCATTCTGATTGCAGCAATCGTCTTGACTCCTGTGACGGCTTTAAAAAAAAAACTCAAAGAATTAAACAAAAAATTTTGTCCTTAAAAAGCACAAACAAAGCATTCAAAAGACAGGTCTGTTTTACTTTAGAATTGCTTTTGGTACATTTTTTCTTTAACACAAAAAAGCTTCTAAAACGGAGGTGTTCAAAACTTCCAACTTTTTGTAATTGCAAGTTGGAAGGGGTGGGGGTGATTTCCATCTTCCACATTTTCATAAAAGAGGGAAGGGGGTGTGGGTTGTTTTCATCTGTCCTCACACAGCAGAAGGTAGAGGGATACTTGATCTTGCAGTAACCACCCTAAAGACAGGTTTTCCCAACACAATTACTTCAGACCTCATTCATTAATATTCATGCCCTCTTAAAGTTTTTCTTTTCTTTTTTCTTTCCTTTTTTTTTTTTTTTTTTTTTTTTTTTTTGGTGTGTGCAAAATTTATGCAGTGCTGAAGTTCTACAAAATAACGTGTTGTTGAAGAAGCAGACATGGCCTAATGCAATTTCCTGCACAAGAACTAGCAAGAGCTGTCGCACTATAGTCAAAACACACCGAGAATCAATCTTTGTCAAACACCGCAAATGAAAGAACACATCAAGAACATCATCTGTACGTTATTTTTTTTCCCAGAAGTAAATCAACTTGTCAACACTGCATTAATTTTCACACACAAGACGCGTTGTTGAAAAAAAAATAAAAAAGATTGGTTAATCAAGTTAGCAAAGTTGTGAACTGAGGTGTATCCAACTGTGTAAAAAAAAAAAAAAAAAAGAAAATGTCATCAATATGCATATATAAAATTCATCCCATTTTATACATATAAACAGTTGCATGATCACATCATTTGAAATATTCTGTATTGCAACTTCTTAATGAAAAAATCCATGACCAGTAACAAGAGGGATGATCTCCCTTAACCCTCGTGTTCAGCTGGGAGATCACGGCTGCTTTAATGAAACTAGTGAAACCCTAGTTTGGCACATGAAAATGACACTGGCTGCAGAAGTATGGTTTTATAACACCGTATCAACTCTTGCTGTGTTTGAATTGTCTCATGTTGTATGGTTCTTTCATAAATATGAGCTGAACTGATCTTTCACGTCATCAGTACTATTTATATCACAGGTTGTACCGCTACATTTGAGATTAAAATGCAGGTAAAACTTGCCTGTGTTGTAGTCAAATATATTCTCTGCAACCAGTCAATTTCATGAAGTTTTCTGTATTAATACTGTAAAACTGTTTTGCTTCGATCACCATCATGACGGAGTCACAGTCAAATATATTCCCTTCAACTATGTAAATTTATACAGTTTTTGTGTTCATACTCTAAAATTTTTTTTTTTTTTTTTTTTCTGTCCCAACCTCTGCGCCACCTCAGAGGCAGTGCACCCACGCCGCTCATTCCCGACACCCTGTCCACAACCACGGCCCGGTCGGCCCCGCCACAGCCCCGGCACCGGCAAATCCACAGGCAGCAGTCAATGTCAAGTCGTCAAGAGGCCATCCCACCGGAGAGACACTGCACACTGCTGCCGAGTCACTTCACTGGTGTTCAGTGGCGCCTGTTCTGATCTAACATATGCAGGACACCACCTACTAAGCCCCCTACTAATGACAATAATTGCTTAGTCGCGGAGCCGGCGTGAGTGAGCTCTCCCTCCGGAGGGCATCACCACGTCCGTCCAAACAGCCCCCATGGACCGCCGATACCGGTGACCCCGACGGAACCAAACCAAGGCCACAGACGTGGAGAGGACATCGAAACTGAGTCACCATGAGAGCAGGGCATGAAGGGCCACAGAATTTGAGACTTTTTTTTTTTTTTTTTTTTTTTAATGCTGATCGATGAGAATGAGGATGATTATGATGATGCTACGGATTTCCATTTCGGTCTGAGACTACATGACAGGGCTGTACTCTACGCTTCCTTTCATAATATATCCCGGCGTCAACCAGGCCCGAGAGATACAGACACCTGCAGTGTTGGTCAGCAAATTTGAGCAACACTCTCAGAAACGCATCCATTAAGTGTGATGAAACTCGACTGTGTGGTCCCAGTCTTCCCAACTGAGTCCGCAGCAACTCAACTCTGGGTAGGAGCCGGTCGGGGCAGAAAAACCCACATGACTTCTGATGGGATTCGAACCCACGACCTCTCAGCCGGAGTCCGCGACGCTAACCACTTCGCCACGGCGTCTGGTCATCATACTCTAAAACTGCTTTGCTAAGACTGCCTACTTCAATTTCACCCAAAACGCGACACTGCAACACTACTTAAACAGCTCATGATGTTGAAAGAAAAATAAAACTGAAAGGAAAAACACCAAATCTGATGAATTTGCTTACTGAAAACAGCTCAAGATACAAGGAAACAGCTTTAAAATTCTCTCCCTGTACTTACCCTTCATATGCGCAATACACTGTAGTGTGCTTGATTTGAATCGAGACTATCATCCTATATCTGGTCATATACATTTATGAGCACCTGACTTTGTTGGACACCATGTGGATTTAAACCCTCTAGCTGTCTTCTCCATGAATTTAATAAGGAAGCTGCTTTTGGTATCTAAGGCACCTTGATAGGTAAATCTTATGAAGCAATTTCATAAAAAGACTGTCTCAACAAAATAATGAAAAATTCAATCGCATAGCTGATAGTATTTTTTTCCACATGTACATGACCGAAACATTCAATTAGATAGCTGATAGTTTTTTGTTTTTTTCTCTCATATACGTGACCAATGTGACAAAGCTACCAGTCAATTGGAACCTGTTGGTCAGTGAGTACCCCCAACCATCACATCAGCCTTCGTCCAGCACTGGTTATAAGCCAATAATTCTCTGATCGCAGCTGTCTTACAGCTTGAGCACACACAGTGGGCAATTCCAACATTTCTCTAAGTTGAACAAAAATCCATTGACAAGTTGTCTGACATGGTTGGTCAATGCATTAGACAGTGAACAACTTGAGGATTCATGTTTATAGTGTTAAAAATGATGAAAAAAAAATTTTTTCCATGCGCAAAATTGAATCGCTACTCTCCTTAATATGTATTTCTTGATCTGAGGCTGTGTTTGTTGCTGATTGGTTTCTGTAACAGATGTATGTAATGTAATGTAATCCTCAAGTCGTTAACTGTCTAATGTACACACAGAACAGACGTTTCCTCGATTTGACATTCCTATTCCTCAGTTTTTTTCCAGTAAGCCTGAATATGACGATTACCTGCTCGGAACTCCAACGAATATGACTAAGCCATCCAGCTACCTTGCTTGCCATCATGCCTTATCAAAAAATCTTGGATACCTTGTGAAGTCTTTTTTTTTTTCCACACATAATATGGAACAAACAAGAAGCTTTCATCTTTATCAGAACAAAAAAGTAATTTTTTCAATGACAAAACATCCACTCTGTCTCTCGTTGCACTTTTATTCATGTATATATCTTTTTAATCTTGTTTCTTACCATGTATATATTGTTGTTCTTACTACATACATATTCTTGTTCTTGTCCAGAGGGCTGGATATTAAAAAAAAGTATTTATGACTAACCCATTACCCTCTCAAAATAAAAAAATTTGTTTGTTTATTCTGTTTTCTCTCTCTCTCTCTCTCTCTCTCTCTCTCTCTCTCTCTCTCTCTCTCTCTCTCTCTCTCTCTCTCTCTCTCTCATACAATCTTGCTTAAAATCTGTCTGGAACAGTCCCCTTTCATCAGAAGCCATGATCATGATTGTTATCAACTTAAACTACAACTGAACACATAAAAACATATGCATATAAACATACAGATTGATGATAGACAGATATATAGATACAAACATATATAAATGCATATTTCTATCTGTCTACATTTATCTTGTCTATCTATCTATCTATTTATCTACCTAGGAATTGTTACACATATAACTGTAATGTGCACCTTTAGAAATCTAATTTTGATTTTTTGTGAGGAACAAAAATGACTGGGACAAAGACAAAGAGTCATTGGCAAACACTGTAAAACCCAAAAAAAAGGACAGCTAGGGAAGGGTGTGTTGAACAAGCGGGGGGGGGGGGGGGGGGGGGGAAAGAAAGCAACAAACATCTTATATGGAACGCACCCTGAAAACATGTTAATTAATTTTACATTTCATTTAAAAACAAAACATCAATATCAAAAGAGAATTTCAGGCTGAGAGCGAAAGGAGGAGACTGTGGAGAGGGGAAAGAAGTCATCTAGATCTCCTCAACTTCAAGCAATGGGCAGCAAATTGCTGATGTCCGACAGCACTATGGACTAAGACTGACAAGTACGTGACAGGAACCTAAATGTACACTGCAAGGAAGGGAGAACACTTGCCTCCCCTGTTCTCTGTGAATAGGCCTTGCTTCTCCACTCCTCTTTTTTTTTTATACTGCCATTCTCTGCCCTCGTCCCGTCTGGTAAGAACTATTTCAGCATCTTCTTTGTCTGTTCTAGTTTCTTGTGAGAAGACATATTTGACAAAATGTATTCATCCATTCAATATTTTGTATGAAAACAAGCACTGCTCTGCACAGTGTTTACACTGTTTATGTGTATACTTGCTTCTGTCGACCAAGTTTTCTTCCAATGTATGTAGTTTTTTCTTTTCTTTTCTGTTAATGGCTATAAATTTTTGTTCACTATCATAGCACATACCCATGGATGTATATGCAAGTTTCATCTTTCTTACATGCATACACACACACACACTCTCTCTCTCTCTCTCTCTTGCTTTCTTCATATACCTACACACACACACTTCTCCCTGTTAAAACAGCAATCAATAGAACTGATCATTCATGTATATTCATACTTCATTTTCCTTTGGATTCCCTTCACTCTACTGGTGACCAGCATGATACACAGCTTTTTTTTTTCTTCTTTTGCAGTATTGTTTATATATCTGATGAGGGTTATGAACTCATTAAGTATATAGCTGGTTTTCTTTCAAGTCCCACATGACTGACTTTTCATATTCTATGTCATGCAAGAAAAGTTATATCTATATCTGTCTCACTTCGCCACACAAAAAACACAACTCTGATCTTTGTGTGAATGAATGGGATGATTCTTCAAAAAAACAACAACAAAAAAAACAGCAGCAGTATGTGAACATTTGAGCATACATACACATGTTCTTTTTGATTTTATTTGCAGTTTCTCTCCCTTGTGTGCATGCCTACATGCACACACACACACACACACACACACACATAACACACACACAAACATACAAACAAACATTCTTATCTCGTACATAAGCCAAGCACATACACATGAATGCACCAATAAAAAGAAAGGTGCACTCCAGAGCATGTGCACAGGCTGATGCACTCTCTGTCTCCCAATTTTCAGTGTGCTATATACACTACACAAGCCCATGACGCCTGATCACGATGGTGGCCACCTCCCATTCCACATGACGCAGTGCAAGCTGGGTACTTTCCTATTTCCATACTACACCAAACACTGACCAGGATCAAAGGAGCTTTAATCTGTGAAAGTTATCTCCTGCATACACAATAGAACTGGCGGAGGCAGCAGCAGATCTGCATGTGATCAGCAGAAAGTACGACTCCTCCTTTCTCTCTCACTGAATGCTGCCAGGGTCCACAGAATCCAGCAATCTCTCATACGTGCGGCATCAACCCAAAACTGACAGAAACCATTCACAATCAGAAGTAAGCAGGTGTGTAAAACCCATATCAGGAGATGCAGAAGGGCTTTGTGTCTGTCAAGTCCAGAGCGGAAATCTATTAGAGAAAAACAGAACCTGAAGACCTGGAATGCAACAAGGAATATCGGACTAACACACACACAAACTGCCACTTCATGTGTTTCTCACACACAGTCACAACACAGGGACAGGTATTTGCTGATGTATGAAACAACATTGTATCTCCTCTTCTGCTGTGGTGAGTTACTCATCTTCACAAGGCATACATTCACATTCTGAAACTGACGGAAATAATCAAGTAATAAACTATGGACATGACCAGGTGGAAAGAACACATCAAGTCTTGGAATTTCAGTTACGGAAAAATGAATAAGTAGGTAGCTTTCTTAAATGTTCCCAATCTGAAATGGATTTCTGTCTTTGACAGTAAACCTTAATGATACACACAGAAAAAAAATGCCAGACAAACTACAGTTTAAATGGAAATGAACAAATTAAGCATGTAAACAAATGAGTCTGCTTATTTGTAGAAAATAGGTTACAGTTTGCTGCATGAAGAAATCATAATAATCTATCCATTTGTGAATCTGAATACATGAAAAGAAAGGAAAGAGTAAACAGACTTAGACTTAAAAAACAAAAAAAAAAAAAAAAAAAACTAGGATAAGCCAAGAGAACGCCCCCCCCCCCCCCCCCCAGCAAAAAAAAACAACCAACCACCACCAGCAAAAAGAAGACAGGAGAGAAAAGTGAGGTGTTCCAGTTTTTTTTTTTCATAGCTGGTCAAAAAAAAAAAAAAGTAAACATAAAAATCAACACAAAACAAAAAAACAAAGGAAGAAATAGACAACAACAATAAAAAAAAAAAAAAAAACAAACAAAAAAACTCCCAGCCAGCCACAAATATGGACAAAAGTTTAAAACTGACAACAGTTTGATTCTTCTTCTACCCTGCGTTTAAAGAAAAAAATTAATTGACAATGATTACACGGATAAAAATCACGAAGTCATTGTCTTCAATAAAATCCAGCAAAACAAAAAGAAAAGGCCAAAAAGAGGGGGGAAAAATCGACTGTGAATATGTGCACTTGAAGAAAACAAATAAATGATTAACAAATTAGCAAATAAAAATAGATAATCATGTTGTGACACGGCTTACCTATTCAGCAAGTTTGATTAAAACTGATTTAAAGAATATCTTATCAAACCAACTACCTTTTCATTTTAAACAACAATAAAAATACCACTCTGAGACAAAGAAACATGCCCTGCTGTTGCTGAATATGCATCTATGTAAAATGTATACAAAATAGCAATAAGCTGCCAGATCTGTGACCTCAATAAGAAAAAACAAGGGGGAAGGTGGGGTGGGGGGGGTGGGGGGTGCGGGAAAATGGGGAGGACATTTGAGGAGGGAGTAGAAAAACTGGAAGGAGAGAAAATATAGTATGGCATCTATAACATACAACATGCTGAAGTTTCCTCTGTGACTAAAAATACTAATACTGTTGTGTACATAACTTGCATAATTTCTCTGCAACAAACAACCTGATCTGTACCCTAAATTAGAAATATTTTCAATCAGAAAATGCTTAACAAGATACAGGCAAGATAACCACCCCAGTCCGTACTAATTCTTTGCATTAGTTGAAAAAAAAAAATCACAACAGAAATACCTATGCCCACCCCACTGAAGGAAACGAAATCACAATTCAGACTTTTTAAAGCTCCATACAAAGCACAATCACCTGCACAAAAGCATATCAATAATAGCAAAGAAAATACTAAAAGATGCTACAGTATACATATTACACGTCTGGTGGGTCACTAAGTGACGGCCAATATCTACCCACGAATCAGGCTCAAAGCCACGGCCACGCCCACACCTATCAACGCCACCGATACAGCACATCCAGTCAGCACACTGGTGCTGATCACAGGGTTACCATTTTCTGCAGATGCCGTGCTGGTACCAGCTGCCTCACCTTCAGCGGTACCCCCTGCCTTCTCCCCTCCATCCTCCTCCTTTCTTCCCGAGGCTGGCACCTCTGAGGAGATGCCCCCAACACTGGACGCGGAGCGTGAAGCTGAGGCCGCTCCTTGAAGCGAGGTCCTACTGAGATTGAGGGAGCTGGGGAATGATGGGACTCACTCACCAGGTGGCGCTGTGTGAAGGTCGGGGGCTGACTGGCTCCTACGTGACCCGAGACTCTCCTGCATGGGAGGGACGATGCTGCCAGGGCCGTGGAATGACGGGGGAACAGTTTGCGGAAATTCCGGGGATGAGGGTGTGCTGCTATGATCTATGGAGGATATACTCCTCTGAGACAGACACAGAAAGGTCTTCCATTAAGTTGGTTATGTAAGTTGGTTATGTAGAATTCCATATTTGAATTAATCTACGTAAATAAGTTTACCCTGTCTGCAAACACGCACACCAAACATTAACACAGAGCCACAGATACACTGATCACCTGATCATGCATGCACATTCCCTAACATGCACTGTGCACTCCATTCCACTCTCCCCCCCCCCCCCCCCTCTTTCCACCCCCCCCCCTGCCCATTTCCCCTTCCCCTGTCTATTCAGCAAGGCAGAATCTGCTTGCATAAACCTAGTCAACATATTACTGAGAATTGTGCTGACCGGACTTCAACATAAATAATCCATTTGACAAAGACTGGTCTTCTCGCTCATATCAACTCATCATATCACTAGGACTTTTGTTCACACGACACCACTGTAAATTGTCTGTTTGACAAAAGAAGTCTACTGGTCTATAATAACGCAGATCTACAACACATACAATGAATGACATAAGACATTAAGAGAGTTGATGTTCACAAACTAATATAAGAGAGAAAACATTGATTATTTGCTATTTAATGCTCTGCATCTTGTGTTATTATAGTGACCATGTCATTTGAAGGATGTACTTTATACAGCAGGAATCAGACCTTTTTTCCTTCTTTTTTTAATGAAAGTAAGTTTTCAACTCTCTTCGTTCATCTTTTTATTTGGGGGTGGGTGGGGGGGGGGGGGGGGGGGGGCATTTTTGTCATATGTGGTTCAACGCCTACATTCCTAAGCAGGGTTGGATCACTAAGTACTGAAATTAGAAATATTTAGTTGAACAGAAATGTTCAGTGCAAGAAAGAAATGGGGAGGGGGCACACATAGCTTGTTTTCTTTTTCTTTTATAATGCTATGGCAATGACTTCTACGTACAAAGAGGGTAAAATTCATGCTTGGCATTGTTTCTAAAACTATTTTTTAGCTACAGATGAAATGTCTGTGTGTGTGGGCGAGGGTTGGGGAGGCAAGGGGTACAAGTACTCCTTTCACTCTACTCCCCCACCCCCAACCAAAAAAACACCAAAAAAAAAAAAAAAACCTTTTATTTCAGTCAATGCGCACTATCCAGAACAGACATGAACTGGATGTCGGGAGTACCTACCCATCCTCCCTGGTTGATGATGAACTCAGCCGCCGTGTCGGCCGGCCAGCAGACGCACAGTGTAGTCAATGACCTTGTGCAGGGTTCTGCTGCGACCGCTCTGTGCCAGGTGCAGCGCCACATGCTGGCTGTAGAGAAGGACTGTGGCCACCTGGACATTGACATGAAAAAAAAAGGGTGAGTGTCCCTTGGACTCAACAAGCCATTGTACATAATAGGGAAGAGGAAAATCATCCCTCTATCAGAAAGCACCGAAAGCCAAGTGTTCTGAAGATTCAAACTCTCGCCTGGAATGTCTTGAGATTGAATACAGAATGTGAAGGGCGACAGGTGGAGAGTTTCAGCCTGCCTTGTATAGGTTTCCTTATGCCTGAATCCTCATCATGAGTATATTTGCTATTACATATGAATTGCATGTATGTGTGTACAGTGGATAAACATGTAAAACACACAAGAAAGGGTATCAACAGCCGTAACTGGGACTTATAAGTTGCAAATGTTAAGTTAAAACAAAAAAGTTATAAAAACTATACAATAAAGTAAAAATAAAATTAGTGATGCATTTGTAAAACTGAAGGAAAAAATTTGCTTCTTTTGTACAGGAGAAGAAACTAATCAGCTGCTGTCAGGCATCAAGTGGAAGATGTGGGTGGATGATCCTGCAGTCCCTTGTCTCTGTGATGTCTAACAGAAAGACACAAATTCTACACACTGTGCAGTGCAATGCCTTTTAAACACTTCACCAGAAATCTTACTGTCCAAATGCCAGACAACTGGACATGTTCTCAGGATAAGAAATCTTCCTTAAACTTTTCGCACCTGGCACAGATATAGTTACAGTTCAGGGACCACGAAGAAAGACGACAAGCCTGGAACTCAGTCAAGTCAAGAATACCTTTGATATACGATTTCATGGAGAGTCTAACGAACATTTAAACACATCCATATCAAGACATGAAGCATCATAGACAAAAGAGACAGTGTGTCAGACAGAAAGTTGCAAAAATTGCAAAAATTGCAAAATTAGTCAAACGTTTAACTGACTGTAGCTCTGCTCGCTGTTTGTCTGATTTGAAACTAGTCTGCAATGTTGAAAAGTGGAACTGAAAGTAAAGCAAATTATACATGTACAAAAAAAGAAAACCAAAATTAGGGCCAAGGCCAGAGACAATGTTGTTCTTGCTATGACACGCGTTGTCCCTCCATTGAGCAAATTTGTCTGTAAATGTACTGAGAGACTGATCTCTGTCAGTTTGCACCATTTGGGTACTTCATTTTTGCATGTGTCTGCATCATGTCACAATTTACATGAATAATTCCCAGTTTCAGCATGTGACACAGCAGCCCAGTCCCCACCCACATACTCCTCCCAAAAACATCCCCCCACTCCCCACCTCCACCATACGCCTCTCGATTGCCCTTTGTCTTCCAAACCCCATTTCCTAAACACACATTAATGAATGATAAAACACACCAGCGCCATGGTGAAGTGATTAGTGGCACAGACAACCAGCTGAGAGGATGAGGGTTTAATTCTCAAAAGAGCCATTTATTTGTGGAACTTTTCTGCCCCAACTGGCTCCAACCCAGAGCTGAGTTTGCTATGGTCTAAACAGCCAAGACTGGGACCACACAGTCAAGTTTCATTCACTTAATGGATGTGTCTCTGACAGTGTTGCTCAAATCTCCTGTCCAACACCACAGGTGTCTGGATTTCTCAGGCCTGTCTGATGCAAGAATACATTACGAAAACAAAGTTTTCAGTACAGCCCTATCATGCAGTCTCAGACCAGAACGGAAATCCGTAGCACCATCTTCATTTTCCTCTTCCTCATTGATCAGAACAAACACACAAAAAAAAGTCTGAAATGTTGTGGCCCTCCATGCCCTGCTCTCACAGTGACCTTAAGTTTTGATTACCTCCCCACATCTATGGCCTTGGCTTGGTTTCTGTCATGTCACTAATATATTGTCAAATTCGTGGTGACTGTCATTGGATGGCCCCCTTCATAAAGTAAACTCACTCACACCAGGTCCACAACTAAGCAGTTATCATCATCAATAAGGGGCTTAGCAGGTGGTGTCCTGCATATGTTCAATCAAAACAGGTACCACTGAACGTCACCAAAGTGACACCGCAGCATGCAGTGTCTCCTCTGGTGGGTCGCCTCATGACAACTGAACACAACCTGCCTCTT
Source organism: Conus betulinus (assembly GCA_016801955.1). Lineage (NCBI taxonomy): Eukaryota > Metazoa > Mollusca > Gastropoda > Neogastropoda > Conidae > Conus > Conus betulinus. The sequence goes on from JADBJO010000454.1 coordinate 301,890, forward strand.
GTGGATTGCCTGTGACGGGGCTGTGGCGGGATGGGTTGGACTGTGAACAAGAAGTTAGAATGGGTGGTGTAGGTGTAATACCTCTGGGGTGGCATGGAAGATGGGAAAAAAAAAAAAAAAAAAAGATGATTAATTATAGAAACTGTCCAGACATGTAATGTGTAACAGCACACACACACACACACACACACACACACACACACACACACACTCACACACCACACACACACACACACACACACACACACACACACACACACACACACACACACCACATGCACACACACACACACACACACACACACACACACACACACACACATACCACACACACGCACACACACACACACACACACACACACACACACACACACACTCACATTAATCTCATATATACAGATCTATATATTTGGATGCCAACACACACACACACACACACACACACACACACACACAACACACACACACACATTAATCTCATATGTACATATCTATATATTTGCATGCCAACATGTACACACACACACACACACACACACACACACACACACACACACACACACACACACACACACCTGGGCATGTTTATACATAATGATCATACAGCGAATCTGGGGATACTACTACTTTAACTAGTCTCCCTGTTCAAATCAGTTTCAACTGAATGTAGGTTTACTGTAACACTTGAGAGAGAAAAAAAAAAAAAAAAAGAAAAGGATCTGTTGTGGGCTTTATTTTTACTGAAAATAAGCAGGAAATCTGCATTATCAGACTCCCAACCATTTATCTTCATTCACTTCAGCGCGATTGCTCATTCATTTTTGTTGTCCTGAGTGTTTGTGTATTGCCTGAAGAAGACCTAAGAGGTTCAAACACATGCATGTTTTGTCTTGTGATTTGTTTGTCTGCGTTTTCTTGGCAGTTCGCTATTAATTGCATTTAAAATTTGTTTAGATTTCCGCCTGCAGTCGCTTCACTTTGGAACTAGATCCTACTTAAAGTACTGTTATACTAATTATACCACAAACATGGCATTACAGGAGCAAGAGAGAGCTTCCAGCATAGCAACAACCATTTCCAAGTGTGTTATTAGTTCTGGTCACTGTATGTATACAGTTTATCATGATGTAATTTTCACTAACCATAAGACACAGTGAGTCCTCAACTTGCTCCTTAAACTGGAATAATGCTTAAAAAAAAAAAAAAAACATTAAGTAAAAAGGATAAAAAAAAAAAAAAATCCTTCTACCTGTTTCCATCCATGCAAATCTACATCCAAGGCCATCATAGCTGCCTCACGGAAGTGCTCGTAGGTGAAGAGGCCTGCACAGTTGTCCAGGAACAGTCGACCAACAGCTCTTTCAAGGTGGTCGAAGTACTTCTGCTGGACCTCATCTCCTATGCGGGCCAGCCTGCGAGCGATCTCCACAGTTTCTGGGCTGACCGACTGACTGTGGCTCAGACCATGCGACCACGAGCAGTCAGACTGGTGACTCTGCATAGCTGTGCAAAACAAAAGACACATACACTGCCATTCCCGTTTTTTTTTTTTTTTTTCTATTTTACTATTTTACACTATTACTAAAAGAACACTAGATTATTATGCAAAGACATGAAAGCAAAAAAAAATTATTTATGGCTTGAGAGAAATAGTCAATAAACATGGCAATTAACTTATATATATATATATATTTATATAGGGATATACGTAGTGCTATATATATATATATATATATATATATATGTAAATAATAAATTTCTTGTGCTCTCCTGTTCTCTCTCTCTCTTTCCCTAAGATTAAACAAGTTGAAAATCTTGTTTCCTATGAAGACACACTTTGTAAAATTCAAGCTTTCACCATAAAGGCTTTTGCATGAATAGGGCACATCATAAACAGTCCCATTTTTCAATGAACAAATAATGATTTCTCATCATTGCCATTCATATTCATGTATGCAACACACACACACACACACACACACACACACACACACACACACACACATGCTTCAAATAAACTTCATAGATATGTTCAAAGGAATGAACACCTATAAAGCATATTTAAGACTGAAAAATATTAAAGCTAACTTTTCATGGAAATTAGAAGATTCTTGTATGTTGACAGATGAATCAATTTACAGACAGATATATGTATAGACAGACTGATAGACAGACAGATAGATAGATAAACAGATAGATAAATGGATGGGTAGATGGACAGATAGAAAGAGAGAGAGAGAGAAGGCGAACGAATGAAGAAATGAACTGTCAAAAGAATAAACAGACAGAGTGAGAGACTCAGAGAGACAGAGAAGTGTGTGTGTGTGTGTGTGTGTGTGTGTGTGTGTGTGTGTGTGTGTGTGTGTGTATGGTCTGTGTGTGTGTGTGTGTCTGTGTGTGTGTGTGTGTGTGTGTGTGTGTGTGTGTGTGTGTGTGTGTGTGTGTGTGTGTGTGTGGCGGTGTGTGTGATTTATTAGGGAAAGAAGACGGCGTAACAACATAACTAATCCCATGTATTAACCTCAATAGGATCATTCACCTTCTTCAAGCTCTGACTCAAATGAAGAGATCTCCTCCTCAATCTCATGGCGCAGGGAGTGAACAGCCTCAATGAGAACCACAGTGTCCTGATCGTGGATGTCCAACCGCAGTCTGGAACGGTCTGCTCGCTGGCCATATTCAACATCATCTCCCCCCCTGAGATCATCCACACCCACACCACCCACAAGCGCCTTCGGTCTCTTCCGGGAAAAAAAAGGAGCCGGTTGTGTCGGGTTCAAATCCACCAGACAATGCCCCATCTTCCAGATGGTCTGATGCATGAAGTCCTATCATTGGTTCATCAGGGTGGGGTATGAAAGGTTGTGACAGAACGGTTTCCGTATCGGCTTCCTCACCATCGCCACCCTGCTGGACAGTCACGGCATCCACATTTGCTGCAGCTGTGTCTGAAAGCCTGTCTGCTTCAGTTCCTCTCAACTGATCCAGATAGTCTGTGACTCGAGTGTAGCTCTCTGCTGTCAAGACAGGCGTACGGTCTACAGAGTCGGCATTCAGGTCCATGATGGGGGGGGGAGACATGTCAGCCACAACACTCTCTTCAGCCACGTTCAGTGGCATCTCCGTCACAGACTCCGTTTCACTCTGCACTGTGGGCAGACTGGTTCTGAATGCCTGATAATGGTAGTGGGCCATCCTGTTGCGCAAACTGACACTGGTGGTGCTGCCTTGGTGACTTGAATCGAACGATGTGTCCAGCTCGTCATCAGCATCACTGGTGTAGGTGCCGGTTTCGCTGTTCTCTGTGTTCTCACTGACACTTCGAATCAAGGCAGTAGCTGCAACTGTCTGCACTGGACTCATTCTGGGTAGGTTGGAGGATTTCCTGCCACCCTTGGCCACCTTTGCTTGATGAGTTCCTCGTGGTCTTGGCTTCCTACGTGGTGGCATATCTTTAAAAAGTTAGCGTCCTTCAGATTAGGTGATGACTTGCTGCCCTTCATCTTGGAAGGTTTGGGCTTGGTCCTCAGCTGAGGGGAGGTTGGGGATGACAGCGATTTATTTGTCTGCCAGTGTTTGCGAAGTCTCTCAGCATAGGACTTAAAACGAGGTTCAGATTCTGATGTAGTGGACAGGAATTGTGTGACAAAGGGAGTAAATGACTCTCAGTAGTGGACTGGTGCAAAAACTGCAGGACAAGGTACTTGGTTTGATAGGTAAAATCATCGGGAGATGGGCTGCTACTGAATCTGCATGCTCTTGGAGCAATCCTGCTGTGGTCTGGTGTGGGAAATCTACCGTCACTATCTGGGATGCTTCCTTGATGCAGACTGGCTGAGTGAGACGTGTCAGGCTTTGGTGGTGATAATGAGGCGCTAGCACTATCTGCTGGGCTGACAGCACTGACAGACGGAGGCAGATGACCACTACCATTGCCTTCTGTACTATTCGCTAGAACTTCCGGTACAGTCTCTGTCTGGTATACTGATACTACACTTGCTGGCTCTTCAGGCACTGGCTCTGTCTGCTGAGGTGACAGTGCACTTGCCTGGCTAAGCGGCGTCAAACATATCCCAGAATCACTCTGAGGAATTTTGTCCCTCTGGCTGCGTGGGTGTCTGGGGTGATACAAGCTTCTCTGCCACGCTGTCACCCATGTGCATCTGTTGCTTGTGTTCCCCACTCTCTGTCTTGTCAAGAAACGCCATGCTTCCTTCATCTGAGTGGTAATGGTGGTTGTGAAGTTAGCGGATGTACTTCTCCTCTGTGCAACAACCACCTCTATCTCTGCAAGGTCATAAGAAAAGAAACAGTCCCCAAACATGAGCATATATACTGGACATCAGGGTGGAAAGTACTGTTGTTCTTTCACCAAGTGCTCTAGTCTTTTCAGATTATTTCAGATTACACTGTATTTGATTTAGATTTTTACAAAATAAAGAAATCACTACTTTGCTCATGCAAAGTATCAGTTTAAATAGAGCAAGAAGCAGAACATCAACAAAATGGATTTCATCACAAACCCTGCACTCTAGCTATTTTAGAACAAAGCTTTATCAATTTCTTTTTTCCCAACTCTGACTGTTCTCTTATCATGCCTTATCCATTCTCTTGTGCATTAACAATTCTTTTTTTTTAACAATCTGCATAATCAAAACTAAATGCTGTTATATGTAATTATGTCATGATGCAGGTTATATTTCTCTACGATGTTGATCTTTCAAACTTTTAACCTGGAAAATGTCACCCAATGGATGAATTTACAGCAAGCCAATATATCCAGCCAAGCTGAAAATGTACAAATTTAACTATCACAAATGCAAACTGATAAATTACTAGAGTCAGTAAATGCTGAACATAAGAAAAACACCATCCTTTTCATTTTTTTTTCTTTAAAAACTTAGGACTTTAGGAGTTTAGGACTTAATTTTGAGGAGAAAAAAAAAAAAAAAAACATACAAACAAAACAACAAACAAAACAAAAAAAAAACCCAGCCACCACTGTCTGACACTACAACCAGCAATGAACAAATTGCTAGAACAAATAACCCTTACAAAATCAAAATCATCAGAGTTAAACAATCTTTAAATCTTTAAATCTTTAAAAAAAAAAAAAAAAAAAAAAAAAAAGCGGAAATCTCTAGAGTTTAACAAACTCCTCCTGAGAACAACTATAAGGATTTCATGCAGTAGATTGGTTATAAGCCCCATTCCCCCCTCTCCCCTCTCCCCCCCCCCCCCCCCACATCCATCCCACCCCAAATAATCATGGTTATAGTACTATGTCCAAAATCAAATAGGGTAGGTATGCTCAAACCTTTTTTATTTTTCTTTGGAGGGTGTGGAGGGTCTGGTTTTCTTTAAACCTCATGGCTGATACTCACAATCACTGACATTCCATAAAGCAGACAGTGCCCCTTTTATGTCTGTGCCTTTACTCAAGGTTTGTCAAACTTATCTAGTCTGTACATACACATTTCATCTTATAATAGATGGCGAACTGAGTGTAACAAATGATGCCCCTTGTTTGCCAATACAATGAACAAAAGCTACTGAAGACAGCATGAAAACTTCCTTTTTCAGGGTTTGATGACTCATACATTAGACTGGACAGCAAGCAACTTTTTCTCTGGTTATACCATCACGTTTCTTCTTTTTTTTTTCCTGCTGCAAAAGAGAAAAGTATTCAGTCAGATACTCCTACTATGTCTTTAGCTCTCTGTGTGTGTGTGTGTGTGTGTGTGTGTGTGTGTGTGTGTGTGTGTACATGTGTGTGTGTGTGTGTGTGTGTGTGTGTGTGTGTGTGTGTGTGTGTGTGTGTGTGTGTGTGTGTGTGTGTGTGTGTGTGTGTGTATGCGCGCGTGTGTGTGTATGTGTGTGTGTGTATATACATGAGTGTGTGTGTGTGTGTGTGTGTGTGTGTGTGTGTGTGTGTGTGTGTGTGTGTGTGTGAAGTCAATTCAAAATTATCTTTCTTGAGGGTTAAAGAATACGCTTTACAGCTTTTTTTCATCCTGCCCTGTGTCTGTGTGTGTGTGTGTGTGTGTGTGTGTGTGTGTGTGTGTGTGTGTGTGTGTGTGCATGCATGCGTGTGATTGTCATTGCTTTATGTGATCATATGTTGTGTGTTGTGCTGTTACCATTTGACTCAGACGCCTATATGCAGACTTTCCTTACACAACAGTTGTCTGTGACATAACTTTCTGTTGAATATTGCGAAGCCTTCATTTGTGTTTCACTGTTTGTGAGTCACATTAATGTATGGATATACCAATATGGAGATCAGTGTATCATTTTGTCATGTAGTTCTCAAGAAAATGGTTTGTAACATAAGTTGGTGAACTGCATGACTAATGTTTTGCATTGTGCAGTGACTGTTTCTTTATCCAGACATTGGAATAACACTTTGGCATGAAAAACAGCATGTTGTTTATTCAATATGGCATGAAATGCACAACTATATTGCATGGCACGGGTACACATGTTTTAATGATACAGAGAGGAGATACGATAGAGCACTAGCAAAAATAGTGCACACTAAAATGGCACAGCCAAAAATGGCCACAGCTAATAAAAAAATGGCACAGGTAAAAATGACACAAATGACAGATGGACAAAAATGGCACACACACATCAAGGTACCAAATGGGCACAATCAGGAAACAAATTTTAAAAAACATAGTAGATTTTAAGATCAGGGTTTATAAACATAAAGGAGATTCATCTTATAATTTATGTCAGTAAAACAAAAAAAGTCTGTAAACATCTCAACACCCTCTCCCAAACCACATATCATCAGCTTGATTTCATTGGTAATTTACATATTGAAACTCTGAAGAAAGAAAAAAAAAAAAAAAAGACAGAGAGAAGAGAGAAGGAGAGAGAGAGAGACAGATATGTACATTTTGTGTGTATGTGCATATGTGTGTGTTGTGTGTGTGTGTGTGTGTGTGTGTGTGTGTGTGTGTGTGTTTGTGTGTGTGACACCATGTGTGTGTGTCTTGTGTAACCAAAATTTTCTCACTCTTGACTGGAAGGTATCAAGCATGGTGGCACTGGAAGTCTCCACAGGCAGCTCATACTATCCCCTGATGGTCCTGGAGAAGAACAAGTTTTGCCAATATTGTATGCGGCACTGCAGTTGTGCAAGCTGTGGCACTGATAGTAATGATTTGTTGTTCAGCTTGGAGTAGACAGCTGTATGGTCTATTTTACCCAGATGATCTGTATATATGTGTCATATGTTTGTGTGTGTGTCAGTGTGTGTGTGTGTGTGTGTGTGTGTGTGTGTGTGTGTGTGTGTGTGTGTGTGTGTCTGTCTGTGTGTGTGTGTGTGTGTGTTTTCTCCCCCTCAAACTCTCTGAGATTAGTCAACTCAGATAAAAAGTGGGAATGCTCTCAAGTCTTTGGTTATTCTTCTTAACTAGAGTCGCAAACAAAAACTGCAATGTCAGACAGCAATCTCTTTTAGATTTAGCCTCCTCTGCTTTCTTTTGGGGGGGTAGGGGTGTGGCGTGGTGTAGGGGCCCTAGCTCATCTTACAAGATCATTGAGCACATATTGCTTCATCTAACTGAAAAGCTCAAGTCAGGCGGCAGTCCAAATTGTTTAATGGCCATGTCCGAAAAGCCCAGATTGTTTGATGGCCATGTCCGAAAAGCCCAGATTGTTTGATGGCCATGTCCGAAAAGTCCAGATTGTTTGACACAAGTCACACCAGTTTCACACAACTCCCACTCCCGTTCCTAGGGCCGGATCCAGGGGGGTGCTTTGGTACTACAGCACCGCCTCCTGGAGATGCCACGAAGCTGCTTTTAAAATGTCAAAAACCAATTTTCGGAGGGAGGGTTTGCCCCCCTGGTCCCCCCACCAGGGCTTTGCCCCTAGACCCCACCTGGGCCTAGGCGGCGCCTGGACCCCAGCCTAAAACATTTACCAGCACCCCTCTTAAAAACTCTGTGATCCAGCCCTGCGCTCCCCTTACCCATTGGTGTCCTTAACACACACACACACACACACACACACACACACACACACACTGAGTGAGACAGACAGACAGACAGACAGACAGTGATCAAACCAATCTGATGTCATTATTTCGGAAAGGAAACACACTAACATAGTCAAACTGAAACAACTTTTGACAGTTTGATATTTTTCTTCATTGTGCCATGTTGGTGCTTTTAACCCATGTGTGCCGTTTTTGTCCAACTGTCAATTCTGCAGTTTTCGTCCCTTGCATTTCTCGTCTGTGCTCTTTTCGTCTACGCCATATATTTAATTTTAGCATGTGCCATTTTCCGTCCTTATTCCCTATTCCTCCAGTTCAGTTTATCAACATGCCCGACATTATAATGCTGATAAATCTGACAGTGAGGTATACAGGTGCAGGAAGCCAACTTTAAAAAACAGAATGATATGTACATGAATTAAAATAGCGCAACATACCTACGATAACATCTGCAAGGTTTCTTTTCCCAAGTGAGCTTTCTTCGAGATAGGAAGCTTAAAACGAAACCTGTGAAAAACGTCATAGAATCATGTCATCAAAAAAAGCAGACAACACATTCACATGTTGTCGTAATAGTTGCTATATCCAGGGAAGAAGTGTTTGTTTGTTTGCTTTCTAAATGCAGTGAACGACCATGAAAAAGTGCATGCCATTGCGTGAAATTTGAGTCTGATCGAGCCTCCACGAGTAGCTGACGCACAGAATCACACCCGCGTCAAAGCAAAGATCGGACCAAAGGGAGAGCATGTAATGTTTCCCGTTTTCATTTCTGATAAACATTCATCTCCCCTGGAAAAAAAACGGCCTTCCCACAGAGCAAACTATGATCGGTATTTGTTGGAAAGAATATTGATCCATATCTACAGTACTAACTGTCACACACACACACACACACACACACACACACACACACACACACGTGTGCGCGCGCGCGAGCAAGCTTGCAGGATTGCTTGTTTTTCAATGTCGTTGTCCTGAGTGTAGTTTATCTTCAAGTTGTTTATCTTGCTTGAAGAAGATCTAAGAGGTCAAAAGACGGGTTATCTTCAACTTTAAAATACTAAACTCAGGGGGGCTGTTTAGACGAAAAACAAAAGGTGTCTTAGGCTCACCTCGATGCGCTGAGTTGAATGGAACCCTCAGCTAAGCTGTACGACCACTACTTTCCCATGAAACTGCGACAAATACACAGTAAGCTCAGCCGATCACAGCCAGAGCAACCACCTGCAAGCCATTTTGAACCCGAGTTTAGTATTCTAAAGTTGAAGATTACCCAAAAGACGTCGTGTTTTGTCTCATTTTTCGTTTTTTGTTTATGTTTACGTGTAACTAGCAATCACCTAACTTCGTCACCATCATTTTGCAGTAATATATTTAATGTTTGCTCACAATAATCGTAGGTCCTCGGTAGTATAGTGGTTAGTATCCCCGCCTGTCACGCGGGAGACCGGGGTTCAATTCCCCGCCGGGGGGAGATTTTTTTTTTTTTTTTTTTTTGCGCTCCCTATTTATAAACTTTTTTTTTCGGATTTCTTAATTTAAAAAAAAAAAAAAAAAAAGGTGTACAGAAAACATTAAAAATTATAATTTTATTTCTTGTTTGCTTTCCACACATAATGCCCTCTCTCTCTCTCTCTCTCTCTCTCTCTCTCTCTCTCTCTCTCTCTCTCTCTCTCTCTCTCTCTCTTAGAGAGAGTAGTTAATTCATATAAATATCTTGGAAAAATGTTTTCAACAAAATTAACTTTCCGTTACGCATGGGAAGAATCTCTGATGAAGGGAAAAAAGGTACTATTGAAATTCTGAAATCCCTGAGAAAACTGAATTGTACAGACTGTTTGTATATTTTGGAAAATGTTTGATACACAGAAAAACCTCTCGTCTTACTTATGCAGCTGAAATTTTGGGGCTTACATGAAAATTTGCAGATGGAAAAAGTACATACTTATGCTATGAAGCGTTTTCCTTCAAGTACCTATTCATTCATCCAACACCGTTTTATATGGAGAAATGGGCAGATACCCGTTGTATATAAGTACATTTGTGAAATGTATTAGGTACTGGTTGAAGATCTTGAAGCTACCCTAGTCCCGTTTCAGCAGGCAAGCCTATGATATGATGCTTTTAGAAATCCTAAAAAAGGTCAAGAAAAACTGGGCTTATAAAGTAAAGAAAGTCCTTTCAGAGCAGATTTTGGAATAGTGTGGATGACCCAGGAAGTAGGAAATGAGCAACAGTTCACTGCGGAATTTAAAGACAGGCTTATTTGTTCTTTTAAACAGAATTGGCACTCAGATATGGAAAGTAAAAGAAAAAATATCGCTGGTTTTTTTCTCATTTAAGAATGTGTTCCATCCAGAAAAGTTTCTCAGTGTCATAAAAGATAGATGGCACAGAATAAATTACGCAAGATTAGGTTGAGAACTTTAGGTTTTAATGCGAACAAAAGATGGTTTGAATGTGAAACATCCACAGAATCTCCTTGTCCTGCATGTAGACATATTATTGATGACGACGAAGAACACTTTCTGTTCCACTGTACAGCTTATAATGAAGTGCGGCGGACAAATTGTTCATTTTTCCAGCTAGATATAGCGAAAAGACAAATGTCGCTGGCGTGTTGTCATCATCAGATGATGAACTTGTAATTGTCAGTTGCGAAATTCATCGCGGAAGCATTGAAAATTAGGCAGATGAAGGATAGTGAAGTTTAAGATAATACATTATAAGAGATATCTGAATGAATATTATCATTCATCGCATGTGGAAGAGATCAGTAAAATACAATGACATCATTCATTTGAGTGGATGGTCGAGTCAGTCTTCCCCCCCCCCCCCCCCCCCTCCCCCCCCCAGAAGTTGAAGAGATCGGTAAAATACATATGTCATCATTTGATTGAGTGGATGGTCGAGTCAGTCTTAAGGGTGTGTGTGTGTGTGTGTGTGTGTGTGTGTGTGTGTGTGTGTGGGGTGTGTGTGTGTGTGTGTGTGTGTGTGTTTTTAACTTTACTGCATTACTCCTGTGCGTGAGGTTGAGGACATAACGAAATGTTACGAATTTATTTGTTTTTGTTCACTTTGGATTTGATACACACTCGGACTGAAAGTGTACTATTTGTTTGCAGGAAGGAAGAGGGAAATGTGTTTGTTCTGTTACCTCTCCCCCTTGTCAAAAGACCTCATTGGTAATGACAATAAAATATCAAAGTGTCCTCTCTCTCTCTCTCTCTCTCTCTCTCTCTCTCTCCTCTCTCTCTCTCTGTCTCTCTCTCTCTCTCTCTTCCTCTCAGGACCAAAACTATTGGGCTAAAGGGGCCTTCTCTCTCGGACCTCAGTTCTGCGGTCAAGCTCTCCCTGAGAGTTTCTTCCAACTGTGACTGGAAATGCGAAGACGAGATGAGACAGAACTTTGTCCAGCTCTTTTTATGCCTTGCTAGGAAAGAGTGCTTCGTCCCCCCTACCCCCCACCCCCCCCCCCACCCCCCTCCCCAAAAAAAAAAGAGAGGGGGGGGGGACAAAGGAACAAACAATAAACAACTTTATGGTGGTATAGTAAGGCATTAGCTGAATCCACGTAAAAAAAAAAAAAAAAAATCCTTTTGTAGGTGAGGTACAGCTGTTCTGGAACCTCTTCCAAATCGATTTGCTATGTCGGAGGGGAGTGGACCTGTTCTCGGCTGGAAACCATCCTAAAATATTAAGGGCAGTTCTTGAACCCATCACAGAATGTCTCCCCTTGGCGGACGGAGGGTGAGGGCCGGGTCTGGAACCAGTTCCACGATGACTCATCTGTCGGAAGGATAGTGGGCTGTCCTGTCTGAAGGGTCGGGGCTGTCCTGTCAGAAGGGTCGGGGCTGTCCTGTCAGAAGGGTCGGGGCTGTCCTGTCAGAAGGGTCGGGGCTGTCCTGTCAGAAGGGCAGGGGCTGTCCTGTCAGAAGGGCAGGGGCTGTCCTGTCAGAAGGGTCGGGGCTGTCCTGTCAGAAGGGCAGGGGCTGTCCTGTCAGAAGGGCAGGGGCTGTCCTGTCAGAAGGGTCGGGGTTGTCCTGTCAGAAGGGCAGGGGCTGTCCTGTCAGAAGGGAGGGGCTGTCCTGTCAGAAGGGCTGTCCTGTCAGAAGGGTCGGGGCTGTCCTGTCAGAAGGGCGGGGCTGTCCTGTCAGAAGGGTCGGGGCTGTCCTGTCAGAAGGGCAGGGGCTGTCCTGTCAGAAGGGCTGTCCTGTCAGAAGGGCAGGGGCTGTCCTGTCAGAAGGGCAGGGGCTGTCCTGTCAGAAGGGCAGGGGCTGTCCTGTCAGAAGGGTCGGGGCTGTCCTGTCAGAAGGGCAGGGGCTGTCCTGTCAGAAGGGCAGGGGCTGTCCTGTCAGAAGGGTCGGGGCTGTCCTGTCAGAAGGGTCGGGGCTGTCTTGTCAGAAGGGTCGGGGCTGTCCTGTCAGAAGGGTCGGGGCTGTCCTGTTAGTAAGGTAGGGGCTGTCCTGTCAGAAGGGTCGGGGTTTGTCCTGTCAGAAGGGTAGGGGCTGTCCTGTCAGAAGGGTAGGGGCTGTCCTATCAGAAGGGTCGGGGGTCCTGTCCTGTTAGTAAGGTAGGGGCTGTCCTATCAGAAGGGTCGGGGATGTCCTGTCAGAAGGGTCGGGGCTGTCCTGTCAGTAGGGTAGGGGCTGTCCTATCAGAAGGGTCGGGGATGTCCTGTCAGAAGGGTCGGGGATGTCCTGTCAGAAGGGTCGGGGCTGTCCTGTCAGTAAGGTAGGGGCTGTCCTGTCAGAAGGGAAGGGGGGCTGTCCTGTCAGAAGGGCAGGGGCTGTCCTGTCAGAAGGGGCAGGGGGTCCTGTCAGAAGGGCAGGGGCTGTCCTGTCAGAAAGGGGCTGTCCTGTCAGAAGGGCAGGGGCTGTCCTGTCAGAAGGGCAGGGGCTGTCCTGTCAGAAGGTCAGGGCTGTCCTGTCAGAAGGGCAGGGGCTGTCCTGTTAGTAAGGTAGGGGCTGTCCTGTCAGAAGGGCAGGGGCTGTCCTGTTAGTAAGGTAGGGGCTGTCCTGTCAGAAGGGCAGGGGCTGTCCTGTCAGAAGGTCGGGGCTGTCCTGTCAGAAGGGAAGGGGCTGTCCTGTCAGAAGGGTCGGGGCTGTTCTATCAGAGGGGTCGGGCTGTCCTGTCAGAAGGGGTCAGAGCTGTCCTGTCAGAAGGGTATCAGAAGGGTAGGGGCTGTCCTATCAGAAGGGTAGGGGCTGTCCTGTCAGAAGGGTATCAGAAAGGTAGGGGGCTCCTGTCAGAAGGGTATCAGAAGGGTAGGGGCTGTCCTGTCAGAAGGATCGGGGCTGTCCTGTCAGAAGGGTAGAGGCTGTCCTATCAGAAAGGGTCGGGGCTGTCCTGTCAGAAGGATCGGGGCTGTCCTGTCAGAAGGGTCGGGGCTGTCCTGTCAGAAGGGTCGGGGCTGTCCTGTCAGAAGGGTATCAGATGGGTAGGGGCTGTCCTGTCAGAAGGGTCGGGGCTGTCCTGTCAGAAGGGTCGGGGCTGTCCTGTCAGAAGGGTCGGGGCTGTCCTGTCAGAAGGGTATCAGAAGGGTAGGGGCTGTCCTATCAGAAGGGTAGGGGCTGTCCTGTCAGAAGGGTATCAGAAGGAAGGGGGGGGGCTGTCCTGTCAGAAGGGTCGGGGCTGTCCTGTCAGAAGGGTCGGGGCTGTCCTGTCAGAAGGGTATCAGAAGGGTAGGGGCTGTCCTATCAGAAGGGTCGGGGCTGTCCTGTCAGAAGGGTATCAGAAGGGTAGGGGCTGTCCTATCAGAAGGGTAGGGGCTGTCCTGTCAGAAGGGTCGGGGCTGTCCTGTCAGAAGGGTATCAGAAGGGTAGGGGCTGTCCTATCAGAAGGGTAGGGGCTGTCCTGTCAGAAGGGTCGGGGCTGTCCTGTCAGAAGGGTATCAGAAGGGTAGGGGCTGTCCTATCAGAAGGGTCGGGGCTGTCGGGGCTGTCCTGTCAGAAAGGGTATCAGAAGGGTAGGGGCTGTCCTATCAGAAGGGTAGGGGCTGTCCTGTCAGAAGGGTATCAGAAGGGAAGGGGCTGTCCTGTCAGAAGGGTCAGGGCTATCAGAAGGGAAGGGGCTGTCCTGTCAGAAGGGTCGGGGCTGTCCTGTCAGAAGGGTCGGGGCTGTCCTGTCAGAAGGGTCGGGGCTGTCCTGTCAGAAGGGTATCAGAAGGGTAGGGGCTGTCCTATCAAGGATCGGGGCTGTCCTGTCAGAAGGGTCGGGGCTGTCCTGTCGGAAGGATATCAGAAGGGTAGGGGCAGTCCTGTCAGAAGGGTATCAGAAGGGTAGGGGCTGTCCTGTCAGAAGGATATCAGAAGGGTAGGGGCTGTCCTGTCAGAATGGTATCAGAAGGGAAGGGGCTGTCCTGTCAGAAGGGTCGGGGCTGTCCTGTCAAAAGGGTCGGGGCTGTCCTGTCAGAAGGGTCGGGGCTGTCCTGTCAGAAGGGTAGGTGCAGTTCCGGGATCCGATGAAATACGGCTCCCTTCACACTAACCCTATTTGAAGCCATTCTGAAGCTGACCTCTCCGCTGCCATGTACCCCACTTTTTCCTCCTCTTCTTTTTTCTTTCTTTTTGTGCCATCTTAGTGGCATCGCACCCACGCCGCTCATTCCGCCCTCCCTCCCCCTCCCACCCACCCCCCTCCCCTCCCCCAGTGACCGCCTGGGAATTGTATTGGAACTTTGTTTGCACACAAAACGAAAAAAAACTATGGATTTGTGTAACCAACGACAAAAACTGCACACACACACATACACGCACACGCACGCACGCACGCGCATACACGCACAGAGAGAGAGAGAGAGAGAGAGAGAGAGAGAGAGAGAGAGAGAGAGAGAGCTTACGTGTGTGTGTGTGTGTGTGCGCGCGCGCGCGCGCGCGCGCGTACGTGCGTGTGTGTGTATGTAATCGTCAATACTGACAACTCTCGTCTGAAAGTTAACTTTTGGATTAAAGCTCAGAGAAGAGATCGTTACAAATTTTGATCACCCGTGACATGTTTATTTATT
>JADBJO010000454.1:326906-329406 GCA_016801955.1 Conus betulinus
GGAACAAAAGAAACGTAAAATCTCAAAATCAGTTCTCTCCCAGATTTGTTGAAACATAGAGCTGAAGCATTACAGTACCGTTAAAAAAATGCAAAGCGTAGCAAAAAAATAGAAAGAAGATGAACAGTTCATAAAGCTTGAGGAATGGAAGATGGATCAACCTCCTGGAAAACCACTGAACTGAGAACATTGAACTGAGAGGACAGAGATATAGGGAAAGGGAAGGAACAGAAATGTGAATATCGATGATTGGAGTACATAGCATAGGGAATACTAGACACAGAAAATAGAGAACAAGAGGAAGAGCTGAATGATCAAAAGCCTTCAAAAATCAGTTCATGGGATACAGAACTGAGAGAAAATTGAGCTAAAAGAAAAGGAATTGAGGACCAATAGAACAAAAATCGGTCAGTTCAGAATACAGATAAATAGAAAACGCTGACTTATTTAAAAAAAAAAAAAAAAAAAAAAAAAACACGGAGATCCGTGAATGGGATATAGAGCGTAGGGCATGTGAAGCTGAAAGCACATAGCGCTAAAGGAAGCTTTTGGGAGAGAAAGACTTTAAAATATACAGGACTGGAACATAGCGTAGGATGTTATAACACTGAGACAATCAGAGACATGTAGTGAAACTTGAAGGATATATATATATATATATATATATATATATATATATATTTTTTTTTTTTTTTAAATAAGTTTTAAAAGGAAGTTTAAAACTACAGATCTGTTTCGAGCGCTCGCTCTCTTCAGGATGGTTTAGTATCACTCACTGCCGATGTTATATAGCCTGATGTGCGAGTTGCTGCTGCACGTGTGTTTCAATTTTGTTTACAATTGTATTTGCACGTGCGGGTTGGGCTGCATGTGTAGCTCGGTTCTCAGTTATTTGTGGTTCAGAGTGTTTTGCTAGCACGATTTCCATTTGTGCCTGCAGTTGTTTACTATTTCTATTTTGGTGTTTAGAGTTGCTAGATGTGGTTTGCAAAGTATAAACCATTTTTTTCTGTCAAGCATAGGTTGCATCTTTTTGAAATGTTGTATGGTGGTGATGCCCTTTTTTTTTATGATTTTCCAGGATATATTGTAGTTTACTTTTTTATCTTTGAGTCTCCAAATGCATTTGCTCAGTTCTATTTGGTTTTTGTATTTTTCTTTATTGAATGATTGTTTGTGGTTTGCATATCTGGTTTTGAAATGGTTTTCAGTGATTCCTATGTATGTTTCTTTTTCATTTCCTGATGTCACAGTAGCTTAGTATACTATGTTATTGTAGAGGCATTTATTGTTTAGTGGACATTGTTGTTTTTATTGGTGCAATTGCAAGATTTCCTTTTCACCCCCTTCTTTGCTGTGTTGCTTTTCATTTTGTTGGATGAATCAATTATATTTTTAAGGTTGGGCATACATGAATATGTCAGTTTGATGGTGTTTTTGTTGAATATTTTGGACAGTTTGTGTTCTTTTGGGAATGATGCTGTCAGAATTTTTGAAAAATTCTTTTCCTACGTTTGTAAGTTTTATTAGGCTTTTTATCAGTATTTTTTAATATATATATATATATATATATATATATATATAAAATATGAAGTTCATGAATACAAAACTGGCTGCAGTTAAGGGAAAGCTAAGGGCCAATAGCCTTTGAAAATCAGTACACAGGGAACATAATGCAGAGAAAATCGAGCTAAATGAAAAGCTGACGCACCAGCAAAACTGGATAATGATCCAATATTATATGAAACTTAGAAATCAGAGAGAACCAAGGGAAAAAACCTGAACAACTGAAAACCTACAGAAACAATTAAATATGAAATGCAGAGAGGAGAGAACACAGCTTTGTTTTTTTTCTTTAGAAAACTGATCAACCCCCTTAGTTCAACAAAAAAACAATGACATTGATGATGATAATAATGATGATGATAATGAACATGCAGTATAGATCTGAGAAAACATGCAATATATAGAACTGATTGAACAGACAGCGAAAGGGAAAGCTGAGGCGGGGAGCAAAACGGAAAGCCAAACCCTTCAAAAACCTGTCAACAATGGAACAGTGAACAGATGGAACATTCTGCTGAAGCAACCACCAGTCTCCCACAAATTGCAGTCCCTCACCAAGTCACCCCAAACTTCACCTCCACTTACGCCTCCTGTCCCTAGCTCTCCCCCTCCCCCTCCCTTTTCCTACTCCCCTCCGCTTGTCACTAAGAACAGGGAATATAGAACTTGAAGAATATAGAGCTGGAAAAAAAAAGTCCACCAAACCTAATGGTCACTGACATCTTGGGTACAACACGGGACGACGACCTCGGAGTCAGTGCCATTCAATGGCGACCCGAGGGCCTTCAATCCCGACGGAGAGATAAGTACGGAAATAGCAGCGCTGTAACATGACCCGCGTAGAGATGCCCCTCTGTTTTGGCGTTCTTTCAAACGCAGGCCATTAGGCTTAGTTTCGTTTCACTACACAGAAGACTGCAGATTATCGCCTTCC
>JADBJO010000454.1:334406-349406 GCA_016801955.1 Conus betulinus
CAATGAAAGTCGCTCTTCGGATGGAATTTGGCAAACCCTTTCCAGAAACCTGGATTTACCCCAAACTTCTTTAAAGTATGAAATTCTCGTCTCCTCCCCTCTCTCTCTCCTCCCCCCTATCGCGTTTTGCATTATCGTGCGTGTTTGAATCAATTCGTTGCATTATCGTGCGTGTTTGAATCAAGTTTTAAACTGCACCGTCTCGTAGTTTCAAATTGTTCACACAATTTGAAACTACGAGACAGTGCTTTTTTAGCTTAGGGATATTTAAACTGTTAAGAACGGCTCTCTATTAATGAAATCAATGTGGTCATGACTTGAGTTGAATCTGGAAGTTCCACATATTTTGCTAGTGGACTGATAATCCACTCTGTTGCGGAACCCTGAGAATGACAGGGTCATCCCAGAAAGTACACGGGTCAACCTTCCGCCATCGATAGTTGTACTCATATCGTGTGTGGCCCAGAAACCCTGGGCCCCCTAGTCAGTGACAGGAAAGGCGAAGATTTTGACGTCGATTCCAACTCGACGGACGAGGTTTTATTTTGTTACAGCTCGTCAAACGGTGTAGATAACCAACAACTCCCCGCAACCAGCAGGTGGTTTTTTCCCGTGTTAACAGATCTCTAGAGAGATATCTGGCAGAGAACTTCCGCACCGACAGTTACCTCCGCTTATTGAGAAAAGCCAAACACCGACTCCCGTAAAGTATTTCTTAGGAGAAGCGAACTGCTTTCTCCTTCTGTGATGTCGTCTTTCTTTGATCTGACGACTACAGTGAAGTATTTCACTTGTAAAACTAAAATAGACGTAGATAAAACACCAAAGGAATGATTTTTTTTTTTTTTTTTGTATATATCCTTGAGCTTGAAGAGAATGAAAAGAAAGAAGATAAAATGAACTATAATCATAAAATTGAAGAATCTTATTATTAGTGTGAAAACCGTTCATCAGAACATTTGCGTAATGTTTTCCGATTACTTCTATGCGTGTTACCTGACTCCAGTTATATAAGAACATTCACATAATGCCTTCCGATTAATGCCATGTGTGGTTACCTGACTCCAGAGGTTTCGTCCGCTGTATCGAACTCTGCGAAACCAATTAACCGAACTCCTGCTCTTGGCGTCAAATAGAGACACATCACAGTCCATAATTCTGTGGTGTTCTCACCACCAAGGGTTGAAAAAAGAATCCAACACAGCACCCCAAATGAGCCAGAGAAGGATTGTATATGAAACAAAGCGATAGTTTGGAGAGGAAAAAAAAGTTGCCGAAAAACTAAAAACATTATGCAAACAGAAAAAAAGGAAGGGGACAATCTTTGAGCCCATGCTTGAGGATCCATTCAAGAATGCAAGGGAGATCAAAAGATATGGAACAGTCTGAGTGGTCAGCTCTGATGTTCAATAACCCAAGAATTGTCAGCGGCTAAGAATTGTGCAGAACAACCTTTACTTGGCTGCGATGCTGTTGTGACTGGGGGCCCTCGAGAACCACCACCGAGCTTTTTTTTATTATTATTATTAAAAAGTTGTCTATTTCGTTATGTGGGGGCTGAAGCTACAATCTCTCTCGCCGATATATGCGTATAACCATGGACATTATTGGGATGACATTCAGTATACTTGCTTAGTATGCAGCTTATCTTATTGTTGTATATTTATGTGCATGTTTTGGCATTTTGTTCAGTTTTGAGATGCCTTCAAAAAGAGAAACGTGAAGCAACAAGAGGGGACTGATGTTTCTCTGTATGCATGTGTGATTTACAGTTGGTTCACAGTCGTACTGAACTGTCAGAAAGTTGGTTACAGACTGATATTCTTAGCTGTCTTATTTGGTCAAGCTGATTGTAGCTTGTCTCCCTTGACCATTGTAGTATCAGGAACATTTGATGGCGTCCATTTGTATAATTCCTATTTCTATGAATTCATGCTGGTGATGACTGTTTGGTAAATGTGGTGTGAGCTGTGTTTAGTCACTGCATGAAGTCATGTGTTCCTTTACACTTTGCATGCATGTTTTTGCGCAAATTCTTCCAGCATGTCTGCATGGTTTTCCCCCTTTACTAACAATAACATAATGCTTGATTTGATGCTTTGGTTCACAAGGAGTAAAATAAGACGTTTTTTTGTGTGTACAAGTGTACATTACTGGCGTGTTTTTTTCAAAGCTGGACTTAATGTGAATGTGTTTTAGTTTTCAGGTGTCTTGAGAAGCAGGTAATGAATCCACAAAGAAAAGCATGTGGGTGCTGAACACTTGTTAAAGAAAACGAGGAGCAAATTTGCAAGTTGAGGAACGGCAACATTGACCTTTTTTTTTTCTTTTTGAAAAAATGAATGATTTTGTTTGCTTCATACTTAAGTCAAAAGGCTAAGACATTTTATTCATGCTTCTTGGAATCTGTTCTAACTTTCTCATTTATGTGTTGGTATGGTGGGGTTGACTGTGAAGAGCAGAAATGTGCTTGAGAAAGTGGTGAACGTGGGAGGAAAAATCGTTGGTGAGAGACAAAAAAGTCTGAGTGAGCTATACAGGTGCCGTGTTGTTTGTAAAGCGAAGAAGATTACGTGTGACCAGACCCACGTTCTTGCAAATCAGTATGACCTTCTTCAGTCAGGACGAAGATATCGATCGTTTAAATGCAGAAGTGTCAGATTTAAACAAAGTTTTTATTCCCCTGTCCATTGATTTCATGAACCGAGATGTTTAATTGAAATCCAAATTCCTCTATATGAATGTATGTCATATGTGAGAAAATGGGTAATGTGGCTAAATTATTGTTTATTTGCTGTGAATGTGTGTGACCACAAAATTAATTTCTCAAATTGAGATAATAAAGTTTTACTTGACTTGACTTGACTTGACTTGCTTACTTTGGCCCCCTGGCTTTACTTGGTGACTGGATCTAGGCCCATTTAGGACATCAGTGTGGAAACGAAGATCATTCCTAAATCTGCTTGCAGGTTCTTCAATGTCATCTGGGTCATCTGCTTAAGTCAAGGTTTCAGAAACAGCTTGGCGTTAGACTACTTTTTGTTGGCTACCGCAAGATCAAGGTAAATTGTTTGAGTTAATTGTATTAACTTAAAGTCGATGCCAAACTTAAGTGGATGCCAAACTGATAGTCGCTGTTCATAAAGACTTTTTAACTTGCAGCTGGAATTGTCTGTGTATGGTGGTGTGTTTACCTGTGTGCGCAAAATATGTGAATAGATCAACAGATTTAAGTGTTCAAACTGTCTCTGTCATAGCGGGAGTCTGTTGACCCAAGATGCATCCCAGTAACCCTGAAGACGTCTGCTGGAGCTGGTGTCAATGCGGTGACGGCCATGTCAACCACCACCTTCCAGCCAAGGAACATCCTGAAGTGGTCAGCGATGGGAAAGTCGCCTCTTCACGATATCAGACTGCACACACACCATCTTTTTGAAACAAATCCCAGTTCAGCCCCGTGGCCCTCCCCTCTGTACCATTTCCCCTCCACCCTTTGTGCGCAAGTGTTCATCAGTATGCACGTTTTAAGATGCTAAATAACGGGAAATAAAAATGTCCATGAAATGAGCGTTTTCTTGGCTTACAGTGCATTTCCAATCCGTTTGTGTGCCTCCTTTCTCTGCCTCCAGTGTTGCTGTCTTTCCTGAGCCCGAAGTCCAATGGGTGTCATTTGCTTTTGGTCACCAAAATGTGACAATTTGAATCACGTCCACTCCACCCTCCCACCCCCCACCACCGCCACTCTAAACGTGCGAAAATGATAACACAAACTTTTCTCTCCTTTCTGTTAACACGTTTGTGAAGCCATTCATGCCGCTGGTATTTCCGAACAGATCTACCAAAGGTTTATCTCAACTGTGCCCTTTTGTCTTTTACAGAGTACTACTTGGGTGTTTTCTATTTACTGGGTCACTTGATTTGTACTTTTCATTTCATTGTAGACCTTGCTGTCCAGTGTTTACTTTGTCCCTTGATGGTATGTTCACAATCGCTCCCAGTCGTCGTTATCTGGCTCTATTCCTGGTTTTGAAACTGGGTTTGTTTCAAGTTATCAGCAGTTAACATAAGCTCTTTGACATTCCCTTTCATATAGTGGTGTGCTTTAGTGTATTTTCAAGTAACTAGCGTCAATACCCAACTCGCACTGCAAGGAATTCGTGTTTATAAACTGGTTGACCTTGAGAGGCCATGTCGGAATTATCGCCTGAAGTCGGGACACTATTTTCCAAATAATCAATTGGTCAGATCGGATCACCCATCAAATGCTGAGGAAACGGTAAATTCAATATTAAAAAAGAGGTCGGCCTGAAGATGAAATGCGCAAAATTTGGAAAGTTTTAAGTCCTTTTCTGAAACTAATAAATTCAACATCGGTTTTAACGATTGAGCAGCTAAACCGTGTTTGTAATCGAGTTAACGAAATAACACCGTAGCCCCTGTGATTGCTTCGGGTGTAAACATGAATCCTAAACATTTAAAATATATGCGGAGGAGCTGATAACAGAAAAAGCAAGCGGGTTTAACATGTCACTTAACCGAAACACTCCATCTTGGATAAACATGTCGATCTTTACTGTAAAACTTGTTTCAACTGTCATGGCTTAAAAAGTACGTCTTCTTGCACAGGTGTTTAAGTAAATCAATTTTTCAAACAATCGAGAGCTACAACGGTGTGTTTCATAATGTAAATACCGCTTGTGCTGGTTCCATCACCTTAAATGATAAAATTGATAGAGAATTCAAGAGGAGCGCAAAGTTTTTGTTCAGAATGAATTCGCCTTCATGTTCAACTATCATTGCAAGTAAATATATACTTCACATTTGTGTCCCTTGAACGGCGTTTCAAAATGCCTTGTAAAAACAATGCAGAAGTTTAAGAATTTTAACTGAGAAAAATATTAAAATGGAAATCGGCGTGACCATGAAAATGCCCTCGGAATTGGAAAAATACTTTAGTGCATTTTTTCTCCCCTTCCGCGTCCTCCCCCCCCCCCCCTCCCCCCCACCCCCCTCCTTCACGCACACATACACACACTGCAAATACGCACAAAAAATGAACATGCATAGACACACAAGCACTCAGATACTGTTCCTACAGCCCTTCCCTCATCCCCCACACCTCTCCACCCCTGTGCCCTACCCGCCTTTTCTGTGGTGTATGTGTATGTCTTATTTCTTGTCCACTTTAGGGAGTGAAAATAAATATGACATAGTTGCCAAACCTGAATTTATCTGGAACTTTTATGTTTAAGAAATAGTTCTTTGACATTTTAACTTCACTGGGAAAAATCCAGAATTTCAAATTTTGTTTCAAAATGCGGGGTTTGGTGGGTGATTTTTGTGTACAGTAATAAAAGCTATTCCGGAATAAAGCCCAAATTTTACATGAGAGTTTGATAATTGCATGAAGCAGCCTCCTCTTCAACCCAATCTTTGTCGACTGAAGCAGTAGTGGGTTAAAAATCCTCTGGTCAAAAGTCATATTGCCTTCTCTTCATCCAACCCCCCACCCCCACCCCCCCACCCCCAATCCCTTGTTCCCAAATTTGGACTTCCATGTTTGTAGCAGTGCTTATAATGATGTGATTCCATTCACCATTTCATCAGAATTTTTTCTTTGTTCTTAAATGCCACAAACTATTTGGACCAACAAAAGAGAGTCTGCTTTTTTCAACACTTGAGCTATGCTATAGAGAAAGTGGGGGGGGGGGGGGGGGGGGGGCAGCTTTCAGACAGGCTGTCGTCTGGTGGTCAACTGAAGGTTCTTCAGAATGTTTGCTTATGATGGACTGAAGATATGATAGTATTGATGGACATAGGTAGACAAAATGGGGCACGAGGCGACTGAGGGAGGAAAATCAAGCAAATTTTTAAAAAACAAAACTGTATCAATTCCGCCAGATGATACAAATGTCGTGTAATCTGTCGGTATCGTGTGGTGGAACTAAAACCGTTTTGTTGTTGTTTGTTTTTTTTTTGGAAATTGATATATATATTAGTACCTAATAAAGAAGTCCCTGAGGAAGGCCCAGGCCTGAAACGTCGGAAAAAGGAAAACTTGCTTGTTTGCTTCTTCATTAATATAATATATACATATATATATATATATATATATATATATATATATATATATATATATATATATATATATATATATATAATGCTGAACAATTAAGAAGTGGGGGAAAGCAAGTGCAGGTTTACAATTTTTCAGTCATTACAACAATGACTTGGCAAAGATTTGAAAATTTAAAATAAAAGAGTGGGGGACAAATCCTTAAGAGGCAGCAAGTACTACGATTAACATCTTTAGTGTGAACATCAGCAGCGCCCATTCTGTCCCTTTTTCTCCTGTTCAGTAGGAGAATGCTCTGAAACCTGATGGTTACAGCATTGCTCTGGGTTCCTGGTCAAACTGGCATTCGGGGCAAAGCCGTGGCTGACAAGCGGATGAATATCACAAGTAAATGTAACACATTCTCTGTGCCTTGTACTTTGAAACTTGTTCAGACATGCGTTGGACATGGCAAAATAACAACTGAATGTGCAGATGGATAAGACTTTTTCACCCCCTACCCCCACTCCCACTGACCTTGCACAGTTTTTTACATCTGCCGCTGGTGGTCAGACAGAAGAAACGGTCCAGAGCAGGTTATGCTACAATCCTCTTACATCCCTTCATGTTTATGATACCAGGAAACTCCATGGTGCACTCCATGTGACGTACCACAAACATCACCCACCATGAAAGAAGCGGTGATAGTGTTCAGCTTTAGAATATCAGTTACAAAAACTTTACAACAGACTCCATGAAACCTTGGTTCCGGAAATGTTCCACCAGAGGGGCTTTCTGAATTTCATAGAGATTTTCCTTATATAAGATTATATGGAAGAACCATTTTGTATCCATTTTACCTGTATTTCAAAAAATGATCTGCTGATTCTTTTTCTTTACAACCCCCTCCCCATCCTCGTTTACATTTTTCCGCCTGTATAATTCATTTGCTGATCGAACAAGAAGGTTTCCCACCCTACAATTTATTTGTACTTGATTCGGTAGATGAGAATGAGTTAAGCGGCTACCCTATTTTGCTCCCCCCCCCCCCCCCCCCCCCCCCCCCCCCCCCCCCCCCATCCCCTTCTAACTACCATGCTCTTTTCATGTATATTTTATTTCCTTCAGTACATGAAACTAAGTTTTGCTGCTGCTTTCTTTCCGCCATAAATGTTTTGGTCAAAGTAGATTATCCAAAAATAAATTAGAACCCCCCCCCCCCCCTGTCCCCTCCTGTCTTCTAGACTAAGTGATCAGCTCCTGATACATGATTCTCTTCAGGAAAAAAAAATCAGGTAATTGCAGGCTGAACATGCTTACTTCCCTTCCCCCCCTCTCTTTTGTATTGGTTTGTTTGTTTTGCTTTTTTTTAACGGATTTCCTTTTTGTGAATATGCATCGTCTTACGCAACTTTCAGCAAACACTCTCTCTCTCTCTCTCTCTCTCTCTCTCTCTCTCTCTGTGTGTGTGTGTGTGTGTGTGTGTGTGTGTGTGTGTGTGTGTGTGTGTTGTGTGTGTGTGTGTGTGTGTGTGTGTGTGTGTGTGTGTGTGTGTGTGTGTGTAAGGTAAGGTAGGATATTTTGCGTACAGCCCAGCTGACCGCAAACGGCCATATCGGGGCTGTCACCGTGTTGAAGTCAGCTTACAAGTCATTGTAAAAAAAAAATAAATAAATAAATAAAAAAAAAAACTCATTCACACAACCCTTTGAAATACACCTTCAAAAAAACACATCGGGAATTTTTTGTTTAAAAAATTTGTTAGATGAAAAAATGTTGATCTCCTTCAGATTTCAAAGAGCACATCAGTGGGACATCTCTTTATAAGGTTTTCATGGAATCTGCTGTTTGTCTCACATCATGTAAGTCCCAACAGTCTGAATGAATATGTTTCACTGTGAGTGGTACATGACATGGAATGCACCACGGAGCTTCTTCACCCTTTTAAGAGATAAAAATGTGTGTAAATGGACTGGTCTGTGTGCAAGTCGGCGGAGATCTGGATGCTGCTCTGGCAGAGGGTTCAGCCAGTACTCACTGGCGCATTTACGGGCGATATGCTGGGTGTTGCTGCGAGTTTTACAGAGTGCAGCTAGCGTCTTCTCTTTAAGGACTCTCTCTCTTGTGATTGGGGGGGGGGGGGGGGGGGGGAGTGTCGCTTAGCACCAATGACAGGCTCCATCTCCACGATTCTTGCTTCTTTGTCTTCATCATTCTTACTCACTTTTTTCGCATAGGTGTCAGGGGCGGATTGGTAGGTGGCATCGCGGATGTGGTTCCACCATGATGAAACGCTGTCTGTCGGGCAGTCCTCTAGGGCCTTGTCAATGGCTCTGGTGCAGCGCTCGCGCAGTTCGGGCACTGACGTCATGGCTGTGTTGATCCGAGGACGTCTCTTTTGCTTGGAGCGGTGAATTCGCTTGGGCCGGAGACGCAGTACCTTGCTGCCGACCAGGGAGTGGTCAGTGTCGCAGTCAGCATTGTGGTAGGTGCGGGTGACGAGCACATGGTTGAGCAAGGGTTTTCGGGTGATCACCAAGTCCAACCGACGCCAGCGACGGTATCTGGAGGGACTCCAGGACATAATCTATGTATGAGATGTTTGGAATAATGTCAAGCTGATTCTGGAAGCCAGGGAAACTGCTTTCTGAGCCATAGTTCTTGCCGTGGAGGCTGAAGCAAGAAGGATAGGGTGATGGTGGTGGTGGTGGTGGTGGTGGTTGGAGGATCAACACCCTCCGATCTCATGAAGCAGCTCGCGATTTCTGGTAATAAGATGACTAGAACCCTGCATGCAACGGCAGAGGAAGGTGCAAAGAATTCCAGTTGGATCTGGTCGGGAAGAAACAAAAATGAGATTAAGATTTTCCTCCTCAGAACATGTGTCCAATAGTGATAGTGGGTAAGACTTCCTCAAAAAGGGCAAAGCCGTGAGACGCCTATCTTTTCAGAAGTTGCTGGTTCGAACCGCAACAGTGCCAGGAAAAGTCAGTCTGACAACTGAAGGAGGTCTAAAAGTAATGATCTGGAAGCGATCCGGCCCCCTTGGGGTGTCATAAGTTCAAGGTCAAAACACTTGTGTTAGGGGGTGGGGGGTGGGGTCTTCTCTGAAGACCTTCTGCTGTCAAGCTGTCCCTAGACTTTCTTCTGCTTATAAAGGATTCAATGTAAGTGAACACGGTCGTCTTCCTGGAGAGAGCGAAACATTCGAAAGTCTTACTGCATCAGGAACACGAGACTGTTAGGCCAGCAGAATGTTCCACTTTGCTCATTCTGTTTCCTTTCTGTTTCTCACGGTCTCCTCACGGTTAGTCCCCTTTCCCCTCCTTTCCTTTTCGCCTGGCTGCACGTGTTTGTGAAGGTCTCTGCACGTGTACGTATAGGTCTCTCTGCACGTGTCTCTGTAGGTCTAGGTAGGTGGCAGTTAATTCAAGCAGTTGTCTCAGGCTTACCTTAATGGCTACCCTGGGACAACGCAGTGATCTCATCTCTCTACGACCTCTTTTTCTTCCACTTCTTTGCATTTGACCCAGCTATTCGACCGGGACGGGTAAAGGGGAGCCGGTGGGGGAGGGGTGGTTAAGGTGGTTGGGTGGGCATTCTGCGGGTGGAATGAGGTGGGAGTTGGTTGTGGGAGTTAGAAGAGTGACATTTTGAACGCTCTGTTCACATCTTCCAGTGTCTTCACAACGGTCACGGGATGGTTGAAACAGCAGGTCATGTCTGTTTTTGGTAGCCCTTCGACTGAATAAAACAAACTGGCCGGTGTAGAGTACTGGAAAATTCTTCTCTCAGGTTTAGTCCCTGGGATGATTTTGAAGGTATCCTCTCTCAGATTCGAGAACAGCTTCTGGAGATAATAAGTCTGGTGCGGGTGTGTAACTGAAAAAAAACCGCATTTGGTCCAAAAGGGCTACACTTCATGTTTTGTAATTTGACTGTTTTACAAAGGAGAGACATTGAGACTCTCTCTCTCTCTCTCTCTCTCTCTCTCTCTCTCTCTCTTTCATTAACTTTCCTACCAGTTCAGGAGGTGAGAGTAGAAAAGAAGCTACACCTGTCTTATGACATCAATACATTCCTGATCATGTCGGCTACCGGTGTCCATTTTCTTTCAATGTCTTTTTTTTTCTCTTTTTAAATTTTTTTTTTCTTTTTTTCCTTTCTTTTTTCCCTTCCTTTTTTGCTGTATCTCTCTGCAGTTAGTACGCGGCAAACAGAAGACGCTATTTAGCAAACACACCCTAACAAACGGACGCGCGATTGAACATGCATACACACACATACACAGAACATTCACCTCTCTCTTTCTCTCTCTCTCTCTCTCTCTCTCTCTCTCTCTCAAAGCCTGAATTGAGAATTTCTCGTTTGATTTTTTGAATGTGATTCAACGAGAAGCGGAAAAGGGAACGCCATGAAATCTCAGCCAGGCTGGGGAAAAGATCAGATCGTCAACAGTTGAAGTGGACAAAGACTTCAATAAAGCTGATGAATGCGTGTGACATGCAGATCTGTGGCACAAAATGAAGCATTGTAGATTCAACAATACCATCTCAGTCTTAACATTCTACGAAGGTGCAAACAATGCTGTTCTGAATTACCACTCCTGCAGACTTCGTCTGAACGAACATGAGAGTGCATCAGGGAACCCTAATCTCTCCCCTTCTATTCAACATATTCGCAGATAATGTACAGGAAATGCTTTGAGAGCTTAACATATCCGATGCCATTGGGAGGTCATACAACACGTACCGTCTATTTGGTAGACTGTGAGGATTTTCAGGCCGTAAAACTCCGACCAGTGAGAGGGACGACCTCACGACTGTCTAGCTGTTACCAGCTGACCGCAAGCCCATCTCAGTCTGACCCTTTCCTTCTTGCTCCTGTATTGGTTGTTGTTTTGCCCACATGTGTTTCTTCTTAGTTTTGAAGCTTCCTGTTTTCTCTCCATTATTCACAACATTGCCGAATTTGAGATCACTTACCAGCAATTATAAACTGGAGTGCAGTCATGCGAATGGCCGATTCCATTTCCATGTACGATCTTGGTCAATTATGATTTTTTTTTAAATCGTTCGTCCACAGGATATAAACAGTAAATTTGGGAGCTGCGAGTGGGGCGAGATAGGGGAGAAGATGAAATCTGGAAGAAGAAGAAGAAGAAGAAAGTGTGTAAGTACGGAAAAAGATCAAAAGAGGTCAGCCAGTTCGCAACGTTCATTAACAGCGAGGATACCCGTTGACCTCTGTGTACACACACACACACACACACACATGCAGAAGCTCTTCAAGTCCATTTCCCTCTAACCGCGTTCCCACAAGAAAGAATTCCTAGCAGCGAGCGATAACATCGCAAGTACCGCGGTCTCTTTCTTGTCCACTCCCACCACCCTCCCCGAACATCACACTTCTTTACTTTACCACCTACTTCCTGCCTTCTCCACTGCCCCCCCCCCCCCCCCCCCCCCACCTCCTCCTACAAACTCCAACTTGGAGCCCAGCGTAGTGATGAACTATGGGCCGAAAATGGCAACGGACAGAGCGTGCGTGGGGAGGGGGAGAGTGGAAGGAGCCAGAGGTCACGTTTGGGCAGATTGACATGTTTTGCATCCGTGTTTGTAGCACCTGGGCACGGTTATCGGTGTTCCTTGAATGTTTTGTCTATGCAGCTCAGGTACGCTCGGCTCTTACTGGTGATGTGCGTGAACCGTTTGGGAGAGGTCTTCAGTCTACGTCTCGCAGAGGTCATGATTTGGGGGCTGGGTGCGAGTGGAGGGGTGGGGGTGGGGTGGGGGTGAGTTCTGACCTCAGTGACCATAGATGGGCGCAGGGGATCGGTTGACGTGCGAACTGTGTCAGTCACATCAAGTGAGATATCGGGAAGCGACTCTCTCTCTCTCTCTCTCTCTCTCTCTCTCTCTCTCCTAGCTGGTTCGCTCGCTCACCTCTCTCTCAGCCTGTGCACACGAGCGCTTATTGTGCGCACACGCGTAACTATCTGCATATACATGGATGTGTGTGTGTGTTTTGTGTGTGTGTGTGTGTGTGTGTGTGTGTGTGTGTGTGTGTGTGTGTGTGTGTGTGTGTGTGTGCATACGAATATGCGTGTACGCGCGTGCGTGCCTCTCTCTCTCTCTCTCTCTCTCACTCACACACACACACACACACACACACACACACACACACACACACACACACACACACACACACACACACACACACACACACACAGAGCACGGAAGAGCGACACCCCCACTCCTCCCTCGCCCCTGTCTACCCCTTCTGCCCAAACGCCATAACTGAACACTCGATGTCAAACCTTGCATTCACCACACTCACAAAGCACAGTTGGGTTGGAATGCCTACAGTGGCATTTCACTAATTCCCATTGATGCCCCCCCTCCCCGCCCCTCCCTTCCCTTTTTGTGAACACCTGTAATGGTTAAGGAACACAAAATGACAGGCTGTCGTCAGTTTCACATAAGGCCGGGTCTGTTTTTTTACCACACCTGTACCGGGCGCTCACCTTAGGCCGAGCCGTACTCGGCGTTTCCCACCTCTTTTACTATTTCTTTTCGTCAATACAGATTCCGTGAGCATCGTCAGTCTTCCTTTATGTCGCTTTCTCTTCTTTTTTTTTTTTTTTTTTTTCGAAGTCGTATTTTCTTTTTTCGTGTACAGAAACCAAGATTTTTTTTTTTTAGTACAGACACAGTGACAAAGTAATTGACATCGAGAGTTGCCATGTCAGTTTCAGTGGCATCGAGTTTTGTCATGTCAGTTTTCATAGCAGTTTCAATGACACAGAGAGCTGTCGGTTTCAATGTTACAATAGTCCAGCTGACACAACAACCCGGGTCTCTTCGAAGCTTCACCATTTCACACAGGACGAAAAGGAGTCTCGTCTTGAAAACAAAATGCCTACAAACGTAAAGATAATCCTACGAACCGCGCGCGCGCGCGCGTACACACACACACACACACACACACACACACACACACACACACACACATATATATACACACATACACATCATATAACAGCTGTACTGTCCAAGTCTTGATGGTACATGAAACTCTGTTCTGCTGGGATGTCAGATATTCAATTTGATTTTTCACCTCCGACTCAAAAAAAAAAAAAAAAAAAAAAAAAAAAAACCGACAAAGGTGAGACTACTACTACTACTACTATTACTACATCAACAACTACGACTGCTGCTACTACTACTACTACTACTACTACTACTACTACTACTCCAATAACTACAACAACAGCAACAACAATGATGATGATGATGATGATATCGCGCGCACGCGCGCGCGCGCGCGCATTACTATGAGCACTCTCCAAAATGTACACCTGGCGTCGGCTCTGGAGAAAGTTAACGGGTTTCACTACGTAGTCGCCTGACTGTAAACACCAAAAAAAACAGAACAACACAAACTGGCAAATTATGGATCATAAGAAAAGAAAAAAAAACGTAAAGACATGTTAGAAAGGGCCTAAAAGGCAAACAACGACAACAACAACAACAACAACACAACAGCAGCAGCAGCAAGAACAACAACAACAACAAAAAACAACAACAACAACAACAACAACAAAACAATGGATTTTTTAAGGGTAGAGTTCAAAAGACTGGCAGAAATAAATGAAATAACTGGCATATCATTTTCAGAAAACAGAGATGCAGTGTAATCTGGAAAATCCCCAGGAGTAGCGGAGAAGCAAAGGGCCGTCAGAGGTTGAAGTGTGGTGTATTTACTGGAGCTGAATGCAGGGGATAAAGTGTGTTTGTAACAATGGAATGCGCCAGGGCTGCTGAGCCGGCTGTGAGTCAGGGCTTTTCCTTATCCTTTTTGTTTCTTTTCTTATTCTTCTCTTTTGCTTTTCATGTTGACAATGACAGGGGAATTTGCTGCATTTCTAACAGGTTGTTGGTCCAGTCATACTCTGTATAATCCGGTCGACCACATGTGTAAACAAAGAGAGTCTTTGTAATTACTTTGTTTTGGTTGTTGCGTGCACCTGTACGTGCATTAGTGCGTGCGTGCGTTCATTTGTGTGTGTGTGTGTGTGTGTGTGTGTGTGTGTGTGTGTGTGTGTGTGTGTGTGTGCGCGGGGCGTGTGTGTGTGTGTGTGTGTGTGTGTGTGTGTGTGTGTGTGGAGGGGAAGTTTAAACATTCACATCGGCAATTTGCCAGCTGTTACAATGGCTAGAATGATAAAAACGTTCATGCTATTCCAGCTTTCCTGGTACTCTCTGCATGAATATGTCAGTAAATGTTAAAGGTCATAAATCTGCGATTAATATATGAACATTTTCAGCAATAAGTTCGATATTACAACATTGGCGCTAGACTTTTTGATCGCTTATAGTTCTTGTTACTTTACATACAAATAAAAAAAATACGTTAATTCATATTACGTGCTATCATCATAAACAGATATTAATTCACACTCTTTCACGATCAGATCATTTTATTTTACGTTTAGTAAGCTCAAGCGCATACATATATGATATATTACACAGAACTAAGATCGAGTACATATGCATATATTGTTCCAAACATACGTAAGTAAAATTGAGTCACACGAGTTTGTTATTGATGGCGAATCAAGTAGGTGTCGCAGCATGAAGGCAAGAAATAAAACAATTTTTCTTGTTTTGACGATGAGAAAACCCGATACACGCCGTAGGAATGCATTATAGATTTTACATGGTTGCCATAATGATCAAAAGTGAGCGCTTTTCGTGGGATTATCCGATTTGAGTGCATCAAACACAGTAAGGCATCTTGTAGGCTACGTTAAAATGTTACGATATATGTAAGTCAGTCACCTGATGCATAATTGGAATATCTACGTGGCCTGCTAGTGAAGAAAAAGATAACTGGTCATCAAATGTTCGACTGAACAAGATCCTTAGCTTGATCTTTTCACT
>JADBJO010000454.1:356906-374406 GCA_016801955.1 Conus betulinus
TTTTTTTTTTTTTTCTTTTCTTGTTCGCCGTTGATGCTGAACTAGATGAAACATACATGTAGTACAAATTTAGCGCCGATTGTAAGCAAATGAGGCAAAGAAGTACACGGAATTAACCTTTATTGTAAGCAAATGAGGCAAAGAAGTACACGGAATTAACCTTTACAGAACGCAATACGGATTGCAGCACGTATTGAAAAAAATTGGATAAACCGGTTCGGCTTCTTTAGTGTTGAACCATTTCTTCTCAAACACAGGCCCCCTTTTTTTTTTTTTTTCCTTTCCGTCTTTTTACTTTCCATTCGTTTATTCATTCTCCTATCTCTGCTGTCTGTTTTTCTTTGTTATTCGCAAAGATGCGAATGGTTTAAAACACAGTAGATTCTGTGGTCTTACGCAGTCTTTGTCTTTGTGTAGAAGTGTACACTTATACCCAGATACATTTTTTTTTTTTCCAGTCTCAACTCTCTTTAGCCTTGCGTCCTTCATTTGAGATGCACATTATTTGGTCTTCGTTTACTCTTTAAGTGAAACTGCCACGGAAACACACACACACACACACACACACACACACACACACACACACACACACGAGCGCGCGCTTTTACGCTACACGGTATTTGCGGGTCAGAATGCACAGACGGCCTTCGACAAGAAAAAAAAAAAAGACAAAAAAAAAAAAAAAAGAAACCGGAGCACCTGGAATTGGAGCTGAAAGATGCATACGTGTCTGCTGCCGCCGTCACTCTTCTACGCGCTTCGTTCTTAATCGCTTGCATACCACAGACGCCAGGCAGGTAACTGAGAGACAGGTCATATTACGACATGATGTATGTGGCAGTCCGAGCTGTTTCAGTTCGCCGATGTGGATAATGGTCGTCTGCATGGAAGAACAGCAGCGCACCATGCGGAGACTGAAATGGGGTTGGAACCGTGTCTTTTAAACCGGGTCACGATGAAACGCGCCTCAGGTCCGGCGGTTTTCACGTTACTTTTGTTAGCCTTTCTGGGTCTTTCCCCCCTTTCTTTCTTTCCTTCCTTCCTTCTGTGTGCGTGCGTGCGTGCGTGCGTGCGTGCGTGCGTGCGTGCGTGTGTGTGTGTGTGTGTGTGTGTGTGTGTGTGTTTGCGATGATCTAGACTTTACGCTAAGTTTAACTTTTACTTTACCAACATTGCACCCTCTGTCTGTCTGTCTGTCTGTCTGTCTCTCTGTCTGTCTCTCTCTCTCTCTCTCTCTCTCTCTCTCTTCCCATTGATTTCTTTCAGCAGAGGTATGTAGTCTACCACTGCACTTAGGTTTCTCATCCTTGATGAAGTATAAACCAGATGGAGTATTTTAAACTGTCCACTGCACTGCAAACGTAAAAGTAACATTTTGCGATCATGGTGGTTTTTACCATAAAGTGTTCTGTATTTCGTAATTTGAAGTTTTTTTTTTTTCTTTCGGTTTGGGACAACAATCTTTCCGCAGCTGAAATGTGAGCATGATAATTTTACCCACTGTCTCTCCCTTACTCTGTCTCTGTCTGTCTGTCTTGTCTGTCTGCCTCTTTCTGTCTCTTTACAGAATTTTGTTGTCTGTTGTTTCGTTTTCATTTTGCGAGACAGCTTCGAAATCACTCAGCCTCCCTCCACACACACACACACACACACACACACACACACACACACACACACACACACACACGTGCGCGCGCGCGATGAAAGTGTGATCTGAAAAAGGCAGTTGAATTAGAATTTAGATTTAACGACGTAAACATAGCTAAGAAATATTCACGTGCTTTTGATACCTTTCGAGTGAAGATGTAAACAACATTTGAGAGTAAACGAAAGGTAGCAACACTGGGATGCACGCTAGTCGGGCACTGCTGACAATACTAGTCAAGTGGAAGAGGAGGTCGGAGTGCTCTGGTATTAGCGGGGTGCGAGGTGGGGGTGAAAATGGGGTGGGGTGGGAGTGTCCTCAATATACGTCTGTGTTTGCGCGCGCGTGTGTGTGAGTGTGTGTGCGCGCGCGCGTGTGTGTGTGTGCGCGCGCGCGTGTGTGAATGTGTGTGTGTATATGCGCGCGCGCGTGTGTGTATCTGTGTGAGTGAGTGAGTGAGTGAGTGTGTGTGTGTGTGTGTGTGTGTGTGTGTGTGTGTGTGTGTGTGTGTTGCATTTTCCGAGCTAATCCATTGATGGGATTAGTTTGCTATTGTTCCGCTAGTTTTTTATTTTCAGACCTGTTGGTCCACGATGATCAAATGCATTCAGTGCAAAGCTGATGTATGAGCCTCCAGTGCTCACCTTCATCTTTTCTCTTCGTTTTCTCTAGCTTCCATTTATTTTATTTCATTTACTTTTTTTTTTTTTTTTTTTTTTTTTTTTTTTTGACACAGCTACCGCATGACGCGAGTTCATTGTGGGTACTTTTTTTTTTGTTTGCGTCAAAGGTGGCACGGCCGACAATGCGTGTCACATATGCTAGAGTGAACTCCCTTACGCCTCTTTACCTTCGACGAATTAGCATGCCTGGTTTCGGCTCCGGGTAGATGTTTTCCTCTGGATACCCATGTGGGTTTGAATCAGATCCGCGCCTTGCCTGTCCTTCCACCCCTTACCCCCTTCTCACTCCTCCCGCCTACTACATCTCCTCCTTTCCGTTTCTCCCCTTTCCCTGTACTCACTTTAATCATCCCTTCCCGAACGTTGGCTCACCACGTTTACACCAATCACGTGCCACCGAGTCAAGTTAAGACGGAAACTTTTCGCTCAGTCTTGTTTCGTTCACACCACACACACACATGCACGCACGCAGGCATGCATACGCGCACACGTGCACGCATGCATGCATGCGCCGCGCACACACACACACACACACACACACACACACACACACACACACACAACATTCACCCACCCACATAAACGCACGCACGCATATACAAGGAAGTAAAACGCCTGCACAGAGAGAGAGAGAGAGAGAGCAGACTCTGCCAGTACATTTGGTATTTACTTCTGAGCGCGTGCATTAAGATCGACAAAGGGCAATTAACGACAGGGAATGATGCGTTTTGGAGAGAGCAGTCATAACACAAAAGTGAAGGTATGTTGCTTGCTTTAGTCTTAACGCAGAACTATTCTGCAATGTGCGTAGGTGTTTTTTTTTTTACAGTCTAATTATCAAACTTGAATTGGTAAACAAGATGCTTTCAGTCCCAGCAATACACGGGACCATCGGAATCACGCCCTCTCCCTTCACTACTCTACCCCATACCCCCACCCCCGGCCCCCTTTACCCACACAGGCTCTTTGTCCCTCACCCCTTCCTCTAGTCCCTCACCCCTTCCTCTAGTACACCATGTCTCAACTCTATATGTATTTTCTAGATGCAAATGTTGTAATACGCCATGTCCCCAATCTGTATTTACTGACTAAATACAAATGTTGTAAACGTTACCCCTTCCTCCAATATACCATGTCCCAATTCTATATTTATTTACTAAATACAAATGTTGTAAACGCTCTTTATCTCGTACCCCTTCCTCCGATATACCGTGTCTCAATTCTATATTTACTTTCTAAATACAAATGTTGTAAACGCTCTTTATCCCTTACCCCTTCCTCCAATACACCATGACCCCTTTCTATATTTATTTACTAGAAGCAAATGTTGTAGTAGAGCTTTTTTTTCCCATTTTTCTTCGGATGACATGGAAAATTCGCCGTACATGTGAAAAACACACGGACCCTCCCCACACCCATAGCCCTCGCCCCTCTCTCTCTCCCCCCTCTCTCTCTCGCTTGCTCGCTCGCTTGCTCGTTCGCTCTCTTTCGCTCTCTCTCTCTCTCTCTCTCTCTCTCTCTCTCCTCCCCACACTTACAAAACGATGCAAGGAATGTGATCGGCCTGCATCCGCAGAATGACCCAGCCTATTTTTTTTTTAACTGCAGCCAGGTAAACCGCTTGACCTCCCCAAAGTGTCCGCTGCATTCCCAAAACAGCAACCGAGACCAGGGCCTGTGGCCCGCGATGGATCCTGTGTGTTGCTGGGGCCGTAAAGTCACGTTTGATGATCGGGGTACCCAGCACCTCGGCGTTCTCCGCCCCCCCAAAACGGTCATTTCGGTTGACCACATGAAGATTAGGGACGACCCGCCCAGGGGAGACATTGTCAGGTGTTAGCGGGTACAAAGTCACCGGGAGTCTGTTAGAAGTCAACTAGTGTGGACGAAAGACACTCGCCCTTATCGTTGTCCTCTCCCAGAAGGAAATGAAGCGTTTTCTGTATGTGGAGTGGTGGGAATGGGACTCGGGAATGCAGGGTGTACAGAATGGGCAGACCAACTAATAGCTTACTGCGCTTGCGTAGCGGTACTCGCCTGGTTTCTGTTGGCGCTCGTGCGGAGTGTCTTGGGAGTGGCTTATTATGTACCTATCATCATCATATGTATATATATATATATATATATATATATATATATATATATATACATATATATATACATACATACATGGCACATTATACAGATGCATATAGGTATATAATATATATATATATATATATATAGATAGATAGATAGATAGATAGATAGATAGATACATGGCACATTATACAGATGCATATAGATCTATAATCTGATGGAAACGTAGGTTTTTTTTTTTTTTTTTTTTTTAAACCGGAAGTGAATTCAGTGTACCCACGCAACTCGTCCAGAGGAAGAACGCTTCTACGAACTATGAACAGTACTATCGTATATAAGAGATGACGTAACAAAAACAAAAAGAAAAGCTCCCACCACGACAAACAGATTGAAATGGTCAGACGTCCGCACAGAATTGTTCTGTGGTATGATTGAACATTCTGTTGCACTCGAGGTGCATCTTTTGCCATTTACTGACATCTGGTCAGCAAGAATATCGTAGGAGTACATTGTCATTCTTTAAAACACGTATGTATCAAATACATGTCTTTAAATGAAATAGTTGCTACTATACATTGCTTAATATAGTTTGTGTAGGGATTATGCACAAGTTTTTGATAGTGAATTCCATTCAAATTGTACTTTAATCTTCCCTGTCTTCTCTTCTGTTTACACACACACTCTCTCTCTCTCTCTCCCCCCCCCCCCCCCCCCCCCCCCCCCCCCCCCTCTCTCTCTCTCTCTCTCTTGGTTCAGTGATGTTTCCTGTTTATTTCTTTATATTTTGATTTCGGGTTAGTCCCGACACCAAACGTTCTTGTCATTCTTTAGGCAGTTTTGCTGGCCATTTTTGATTCACCATCATCGCGTGGCGTATTATGTCAATCACTAAAATCTTCATATCGGGATCGCTTTACATCTCTGACCTTCGAATGTTTCTCTTGTGTGCAGACTGTGCATATCAAACCATGTTCAGATATGATGATGCAACTCTCCGAGTGGAAATGGTTGACACTGCTTTCGCACAGTCGGTGAGTTTATGGAGGGCTGGTTCATATTTGTCAGTGACTCTCTCTCTCTCTCTCTCTCTCTCTCTCTCTCTCTCTCTCGCTCTGTGTGTGCGCGCGCGTGTGTGTGTGTTGTGGTGTGTGTGTGTGTGTGTGTGTGTGTGTGTGTGTGTGTGTGTGAGAGAGATGAGAGAGAGAGAGAGAGAGAGAGAGAGAGAGAGAGAGTTGTTTTGAATCTATTATTACATCTATACAGAGACTGACTCTGACGAGCTGACAGCCCAGATTAGGCCCTTTGCGGTCGGCTGGGGTAACAGCACAAGGTTTAGACTGAATTTATTTGTGGCCTCTCGGGGTGAACAGGTTAGATGTATGCCATGATTTATGGTTTTTTCGCACACGCAATAAAGCTTCCAATTAATAAAACTGAAATTCTTTCTCTGTCTCTTTAACTGTGTGGTGTGGGTGTGTGTGCGTGCGTGCGTGCGTGTGTGCGTGTGTGTGTGTGTGTGTGTGTGTGTGTGATTAGAACTGTTTGCAATGTCTCTTAGGACTCGTTGAAATATTTACATTGTGCTCCCCCCCCCCCCCCCCCCCCCCCCCCCCCCCCTATGGATTTTCGTGGGTTTGTTTTTTTGAACCCCCCCCCCCCCCCCCCCCCCCCCCCCCCCCCCCCCCCCCCCCCCCCCCCCCCACCTGCCCCCCCCCCCCCCCCCCGCTTGTTGTTATGGTGACCCCCCAAAAATGCCTATGTTCGTAGCCGTATAGGGTAACACAATGCGTCTGTCGCCAGAAACACCACTGACAAAGCAGATCCTTGTTACAGGACCCCCCAGAAAAGCGTAGCCGTATAGGGTACACAATGCGTCTGTCGCCAGAAACACCACTGACAAAGCAGATCCTTGTTACAGGACCCAGACAAGCTGTGTGCAGCTGACGCCTTTGTCATCGTGTACAGCATCACGGACCGGCAGTCCTTCAAACAGGCCCAGGACCTGATGGACTGCCTCGTCACCGGGGCCTGCCTGCACGTCCCGGTTCTCCTGCTGGGCAACAAGGCGGCGGACCTCGAGCCTCACCGTCAGGTCTCGCGCCAGGACGTGACGCTGCTGACCGACCAGTACCAGTGCCGTCACTGTGAGATCTCCGTGGCTGAAAGCTACGGCGCCGTGGACAGGCCGATCCAGGACCTCTTCAAAGAAGGCCTTGAAAACAGACGCCTGAGGCTGGGTCCCGTGAAGAGGAGGAGGAGCCTCTTCGAGAACGTGTCTCGTCGGATCGGTAACGTCTTTTCGCCGGAAAAGTTTGGAGGAGCAGTTGCCGAAAAAGAAAGTGTCCAGGAAGAATGAGGACATCAACAGACGTTCGTTATAGGGGGGGGGGAAAAAACACACACCAAAACTGGGTCACTTCATGATTTTGCTGGTTCAGTCAGGAGGTCACACAGCCAGAACACTGAATTCGTCATCAGAATGTTTTTTTGCTGACAGAGATTGCAGCCCTGCTACTCACAGAGACGATCCGTCGCTGTCATTCCCAACCTTTTGAAGACGACTGCCAGCCAACCAGATCACCATGGCTTCATTTCGCTGAACTATTGGGACAGTTAGTTTGTGTTAGTAGACGAGGGGACACGGTGTGCTGCTGGAAGCTAAGCTACTTTGCCTGAAGGGTCACTCGTGTTGGTTACAAATCTTAGCCCATGCTCGCCACTGTTTTGGGATGAACACTCAACAATGGGCGATCTTGTCGACGGTGCTTGCCTTCGGTAAGTTGAATTGTAGGATAATTCACTGCTAAGCCGACTATGTCATTATAATGGGTCGTGTGATGAGAGTGACATTGGGTAATTGACATGAAAGTGTATGTGTGGCACGCGCGTGCGTGTGTATTTGCGCGCGCGCGCGCGCGCGTGTGTGTGTGTGTGTGTGTGTGTGTTGTGTGTGTGTGTGTGTGTGTGATTTATTCACTATTCTAGACCGGAATAGGTTACGTTATGCGTTATCGCCATGATTTTCACAATGGCTGTCGCTTTCAAATAGGCATTTTGGGTTCCAGTTTCAGTTTCATTTATACCCCAGCCAATATCACGGAACCAAGTTAGGACTGTTAAGATAGACAGAAACAACGTATGTTCTTGAGTCGGAAAATGGCAAATATTTTTGGAACAGAGAGCAAAAAAGAAAGTTGAGAACAAAACGTGCTGAAGACACGTGTAATTCAGCTTTTGTCATGAATATTCTGTACAAAGTCGTAATTCGGCGTGCACATCTGAATTGATGACTATGATGAACAGTCAACACATAAAGAAAATATCTGAATGTTGTGGTATGGCTAGCCGCTGTCAAATTCAATAGTACAAATAATTATTTTCCACATATTCAGAAGCATAATCTTTTAGTCACCTAATAGGCCTATAATGAATAATGCAGATGTGCAATGACTGCAAACCAATCAAAATTTGAAAAGAACAGGGGTTAGTTACCGCCATAGATACAAACAGATTACAGGACAAACCACAATAATATGTTTCGATCTCTTGAGTCTTCTTCAGGCAGGCAAAAACAAACATTTAGGACCATGAAAACAAAGAATGAGAAACCATCTTTCTTCTCATATTCGGCGCAAAATGGCTGTTGGATGAAAACAAGGTCGTTAAGGAGGGGATCATGGGAGTTGAAATAGTAACGATGACCGTGATAATCCCTGCAAATCAATCGGTCAACGCATTCATGTCAGAATTTCAGGGAAGCTATGCTTTACCTTGTACCTGCTTCATTAAAGTGTTAATTTGACAATGTTTTTTTTAGCAGTCAATAGTTTTTGTTGGGCTGTGCACCCTGTAGTACATAATCGACTGCATGTTGATTTCTGCCTCTGTCTCTTTGTCTCTCTCTCTCTGTCTCTGTGCGTCTCTGTCTCTTTGTCTCTCTCTCTCTCTCTCTCTGTCTGTCTCTTTGTGTTTGTGTGTGTGTGTGTGTGTGTGTGTGTGTGTGTGTGTGTGTGGTTGAGATAGCCAATCGCTGATGTTACCCAAACCTGACTGTACATTTCTATCTGTTCACAGCTGAGGGAGGTACAGACCGCTCTCACACAGATGTGTCCGCCTCCTCTGCTGTTTGACCGGTCAGTGTCCTGGACTGCAGTGACCCGCACGGCTCTTCAGTCCCCAGCTGAGGACAGTGACAGGGATTCGGCACAACAAGTTGTGGTACATGAACTGGTCGTGCAGTCTTCACACCTGCTACTGGGCCTGCTTCCTCTTCATAGTTCACAACGCTGAAGATATTTATTTCTGCATGAGAGATTCTTCTACTTCAGAATATGTACAGTTAAGAACGTGTGTGTGTGTGTGTGTGTGTGTGTGAGAGAGAGAGAGAGAGAGAGAGAGAGAGAGAGAGAGAGAGAGAGAGAGAGAGAGAGAAAATCACGGACTGTGTGTAAATAAGGTTGCGCTGGAAGTGGGTCACCAAAAAGTGAGTTTCGAATGCAGACTATTGCCTTTCATATTGATAACGTGTCTTGGTAGCCAGAGAAGACCAAACACGCACAAATGCATAAGTATGTTTGTGTACCTGCGCGCATGTTCTGACCGTTTGCCATCGCAGTATTTTTTTTTTTAATGAAATATGTGCCATACCATGATTGATTGATTACCCCATTAATTGCATGATGATATTAAATTACACCAAAAATTACAAGTCACTCAAGGTGTGTTCATTTTTTAAGCATATTAGCAGTTTTTCAGCGTACACACACGCGCGCGCGCGCACGCACACACACACTCGCGAACGCACACACATACAAGCACGCGCGTACACACACACACACACACACACACACACAGAGTGCGCCCGCATTTGCAATATGTATTGGTGTGAGTATATGTGTGTGTGTGTGTACGCGCGCGCGCTTGTGTGTGTGTGTGTGTGTATGTGTGTGTGTGTGTGTGTGTGTGTGTGTGAGAGAGAGATGTTCCGAATGTCAACGGAGAAAGACGGACTGTTTTACCTCTCTCGCTCTCATTGTTTGCTTCTCTCTCTCTCTCTCTCTCTCTCTCTCTCTCTGCATCCTCTGTACTCTAAAATTCACTGCTAAAATTCACTGCTATCCCCCCCCCCCCACCACCACCACCGTCCCTCACTCGACTCCTCTCTCTCATCTGTCTGAAGAAAAACGGCTTCCTGCTGCAACCTGTAAGTGTTGGTCTCTCTCTCTCTCTCTCTCTCTCTCTCTCTCTCTCTCTCTCTCTCTCTCTCTGCTTCAGTATGCAGAAGCTACCCAGCGCTTAAACGGCATTCGTCCAAAGTGACCCACTGAGTCTGATATAGAAACACGGCAATGAGCTCGGTTTGCCACTTTTTTTATTTAACACGTTTAGGGGGTATGCAGTCTCAGGAAATACATTTACCTCTAAATCTCTCGTGAATGAACAAAATAAAAGTTTTATTTTCTTTTAACTCGGAAAGGATTTTGCACTACATGTATGAAATGAAAACAGCACAAACATGTAAAACCCATGACTGCTATCAGGGGCTGGTGGCAGACGCGTTTTCCCTACGTGCCAATTCCATAATGACGGACATTCGATTGTGTTTCTGTTTGCTCATTTCGAGCATGAAGTACTTTGTCACTGCGCGATTGACTTGTTAAGTTTTGTTGATGATTAAGGGCTGACTAATGTCATTATTGTGACTGTCATTTCGAAGGTCTTCTTGAACCGTACACCGCACTTCACACATAATGGAAAACTACCACGGATTTTTTATGTGGGAAGAAACTATAGGAAGAGCCTGACAGCAGACGTTCTTCAGAGAACAACCCCCCTCAGACAAAAAGTTTCGGCTTGAACTCTTTACACTCTAAGGAGGCCGGGCCGCATTAAGGTCAAGACTTACAAATGCCCTTCTGCTACCAACTTACTGTTTATCCCAGACAGCTATTTAGCTAAATAAAAAAAATACCAACCAGATATTGGGGTAAGGGCGCTGGAGAGCAAAACCAAATCAACGTATGCTGAGCAGTCAAGATAGAACACTTCTGGAAATCGACAATAAGGGAAACACGACATGATTCCTCAACAACGAGAACGGGAAAATGTCACCAAAAAAAGTCAAAACAAATCGATGGACATGCACTGCACGTTCAAGCTCAAATCTGGAAATCAGCAATGTAGAAAACATTATTTCTGTTCTTTTTTTTTCGGGAAGGAGCACTTGGAAGTTAGAATAAATCGATGTAAATTGAGCAATAAAGATCCAACAATTCTGAAGATCTGCAATACGGGAGTCGTGGCTTTCAAACTGTTTTTTTTTCCCACTGATTGTATTCTTTCATCACACTTTTTTTGCAGGCTTTCTGGCACTCTCGCTTGGAAGAGAAACGGTTGGCGTTCCCTTCACAGCCGCCGTAATAGAAGCGTCTGCAGTGCCTACGTGAACTGTCATAGTAGAACCTGGGAATGCGCGCTTCGCAGGGTCCAGGGTCCTTCGGCAGGTGACAGATATCTGAGAATGAACAAACCGACAGGTGAGCAATGTGAAGTAATATAAAAGTCAGAACAGTAAAAAACCGCTTGATTCCAAGTGCCACGGGACATTCGGTTGACTTGAAATTATCCAAAATTCAAATTTTCTTAAATCGTTCGATTTCTTGTTTTCTTTTCCACTCAGCCCAGCATGAAACTGAAATTTGCAGTGAGGTAAATTTCATTAAGAAGATTTTTTCACATTGAGTTATATGTCAAAAGATGTTTGTTTTTTTTTTCGATTTTTGTTGGCTAGTTTCTATGAATTTGAACTGATTTACATCCTCAATTATAGTGGTATTTGAATAAAAAGAACACACACACTGGCGCGCGCGCGCGCACACACACACACACACACACACACACACACACACACACACACACACACACTGCAAATGTACGCTTCTAACAGTGTGCATTAGTGATGAAGTTTGTGCAGGTGAAATGCGTTATCTTTCCGGTCAGCACA
Source organism: Conus betulinus (assembly GCA_016801955.1). Classification (NCBI taxonomy): domain Eukaryota; kingdom Metazoa; phylum Mollusca; class Gastropoda; order Neogastropoda; family Conidae; genus Conus; species Conus betulinus. The sequence continues at coordinate 368,317 of JADBJO010000454.1, forward strand.
ATCTTGTACACTATATCACATTTCTCTTGAACAACGAAGGAAAGTCGAATTCGTTCTGTATAATCCAACTTTACATTCACCGGAAATCGTGATCACACAAATAATATTTTTCACTTTTAAGTTTTTCTAACCTTTCAAAACAGTTTCCTAAATAACACAATGAAAGAAAACACGAAACAAGAATCTGCGCTCGGTTTGTAGTTCTGTACACACACTAAGTGATATTCTGCCTCGTTAACGTTTGTTTTGTAGTTCAATACAAAAAACTTATCCTTAATCGACATAAATAATCGGACAGGGAGACAACTGAAACGACAGTCATCATAGCGGAGAGTTAAGGGCCCTGGTGACCCCCGGGCCAGTGATGAGTGATGCTGTCAGGGAAGAATGACCATAGAACTGAAATGTGCTACAATCCCCATATCTGTAAATTATCGTCATCTGACTCCACTCGTTGATCACTTGTATACAATAATCAACGGAAACTGTAAAGTAATTTGGAAGTTATGGAACTCTGCTTCTCAAAAACACAAAAAAAAACATATAAAGAAAAGAAAAAAGTAAAAAAGAAAAGAACAGATCAAAGAACAACGAGGAACCATTGGGTGTTTACTGTTGTGACGATAAGGTTCCACTCGAAACAGAAATACTGAAGTACATGATCCTTTTATATTTGTCGACTGATTTATGTTTATGCGCGCGCGCGTGTGTGTGTGTGTGTGTTTGCGCGCGCGCAGGTGTGCGCGCACGTGCAAGTGTGTGCGTGTGTGTGTGTGTGTGTGTGTGTGTGTGTGTGTGTGTAAGCTATAGAGTGAATAGTACAAAAAGAAAACAAACCAAAGAAGATTGAGCAAGAAATCAACCTACCACAAAAACAGAAACCAAGGGCGTGATAACAGCTGCAGTTGCGCCGTGATTGATAAAGACTGATGCCATAAAAAAAAAAAAAAAAATTGGTGAAACAAGACTTGAAATTATTTGTGATGGTATAATGGAATGGCCGTATGTAAACCATACACTTCTAGCCGGTGAGAGGTATTCATAAAAATCAATATCTCGCATAGAAAAAGGAGTGTGTGCGTGGGTGCGCGCCTCAGTGGTCTTTGTGATGTTGAAGAAACACATGACCAAATGTTCCGGCAACGAACAATGGGATCTGCTGCATTAATCATTAACAGAAGGCTGTGGATACGAATGCCTAAGTGTCCGTCACAATGCCCACATATATGGGGCACTTGCATGTACACTATATATCAAGGGACTGTGCGATCTGTGCAACACTACTCTCACACATCATGTCTAATGTACGGTGAGAACACAGAGAGAGAGAGAGAGAGAGAGAGAGAGAGCGCTTCAGTTTTATTAAGGAAGCTTTATTGCGTGGGCACAAGTCCGTAAATCATATGATAAATCCAACCTGCTAACCTAAGAGGCCACAAAGAAATTCAATTCAGTCAACTCGTGGTTTGATCAAGAATGTCGAATTACCGAGAACAATATGTGTAAACTTTTAAGAGCGTTTCACAGAACCTTTGATAATGAAGACAATATTTTATAAGGCCCAACGAGACCATGAAAATAATACGTTGCAAAGAAAAGTCTTTACTCCATAACTTGACTAATTCAGTTCATAATCCAAAAGAGAATTAGGCAAAACATAAATAAGATTTACCCAAAGACAACTTATGCACCCAGTTACATTTCTACTGGGCAGTGGTACCGGCATTTCAAAGATCTACCAGAAAAAGATGTAGACATTAAAACAGATACAGAAGTAACGAATGAAGCAAACTTGTTTGACAGTTCCATCTTAAAAGAGGAGGCATTGTTGGTAATATAAAAAATTAAAGAATGGAAAACCTGCGGTCCCGATGGTTTAATTGAAGAGTACTTTAACAATGGAAGTTGCATTGTCTTTGATTTCTTCTTCAAATTTTAATGCTCTTTTTGATAAAGGGCTATGTCCAGGAAAATGGACTGAATCTATTGATATCCCACTGTTTAAGACCGGTGTAGTATATGTTCCTGTAAGTTACTGAGGGATTTCACTTTCCGTTATAGGTAGCAAATTGTACACTTCTAAAATAAAGATTACAAAAAAGGGTCGATCATTGTAACATCACGGGTAAATACCATGCTGGCATTAAAAAGAATCAGTCTAATGTCGATCATATGTGCTCACTTTTAGCTGTTATTCAAAAGCAGTTTTCATTTAATCGTATGTTGTATGTGGCTTTTATTGATTTGGAGAAAGCATTTGATTTGGTTTCTAGAAAATTACTCTGGCCGATGTTAAAGAGAATTGTATCAATGGTAAATTACATCAGTGCATTAAAAGTATGTACAAAAATGTTAAATCGAGTGTTAGATCTGTAGGGAAACTTACTGTACGGAGGGTGTAAAGCAAAGATATGTTTCTTTTCTTTTTTTTTCTTTGTTTATAAATGAATTGGCTTTAGTAATAATAGAAAATTAAGGCATGGTTTGACTAATTCTCCAGATTTTGTTGAACTATGTATTTTGCTACTAGCTGATGACAGCTGGCATTCAAACCCATTTAAATAATGTATACTAGGCAGTTTCTAGACTTCAGCTGAGGGTGACTATGAAGAAAAACACCATTGTGCTTTCAGAAAAGGCAGTTATTTGGCAGCAGTAGAAAGATTCCTTTTTTAAAGGGCAAAGCTGATTTATGAATGGACAGATTCGGCAAGCATAGCAAACAATGCCTAACTGTGTATCTTGCAAAAACTACAGACGTTGAATAACGAGTCCTTATTAACAGCGTTTCTAAAGCTGTTTGATGCCCATATTCAACTCGTTTTTAACATGGTGCTGAAATTTGGAGTTTAATTAAATCTGCCACTTATATAGAAGATATCCAAATGAATGTATTTATTTGGAGATAAACCGTTTTTCCATTCTAAATCTATTGATCTTGGCAGTGTTTTAGATAGTGACTGGAAATTTTACAAATGGATGGTGAAATATTACCGCTAATGCTGCTGGGGTTAGTATCACGTGGTAAAAAATAATGGGTTTCAGATATTTGGGAAGTTTTGTTTCAGTGTGGATTTGGGCATATCAGGATACATCAACGCATTGAAAAAGTAAACGTCTTTTTGGAAAAGCGACGTCAAAGACTAATAGATAATCAATGATAAAACTTGCCCGAAAACACCCAGAGCAATGAACGATATTCATTCACAGAACTTTTAAAACATCTGATAGTTGTGAGAAATGTCTTTTACGCAATATTGATCGGCAAATTAAAAGTTGTCTGACCCCCATTCACATTTGGAAACAGACATCAAAGTGAATCAGTACTGATACGCTGTGTCCTTTCTGTCAAAAAGCAAATTAAGATAAATTTTTTTTTTTTTTCCTTGTGTACTGGATTTACGGCGTGAAGGCATTCGTCGGAAAAATTCTGAGAGGAGAGAGACACAGAGACACAGAGAGAGAGAGAGAGAGAGAGAGAGAAAGAGAGACAGACAGACAGACAGACAGACAGATAGAGACAGGGAGAGACAGAGATACACAGAGAGAGAGAGAGAGAGAGAGAGAGAGAGAGAGGCAATCTTCAATCAAATATTCCGATGTCAGAAATGCCTTTCCCTCCTATTTTTCACTGCCGGAAGTACATCATGCACATGAAATATTACTGAAATGAAGAAAAGTTAACAAGAAAACTGGAAAAAGGAAACCAAACGAAATTGGAGAAAAAACAATATAAAACCCAACATCACCACACATACACTGAACATGTTTTACACACCCCTACGTTTATACGCGGAAGTCTGACAACAATATACACGTACATATGCACGCCCAGAAGCTTGCAAAATGCACTGAGAGACTTACCAATGCACGTCGGTCTTCCATTATTCTCCACACACTTTGTTCCTTCAATGCAGCGCTGCATACACAGAGAAAGACAGACAGAAAGAAGAAGAAGAAAAGATGTATCGATCTCCACTGTGATTAAAAGCATCACAACAAGTCATTCGTTGTGGATATATGAATGAGGAAACGTACAAACGTTAAATAGCCTCTTCCACCCCCTCCCTCTCTCTTCATTGTATACCCTGTTCCTCGTCACTCTAGCTTCAGTCTCAGTAAAAGATAGATTAATTCCCGTTTGTGAAAGATATGTTTGTCCTTGTGGACACCGACATTCGTTCAGACCGACTAACGCAAAAATATGATCACACGACATTTACATTGGAGACAAACAAACACATATTACAGAAAGAATCATGTAAACAACATGCAAGACATTAATGAAAAAGAGCACTTTGCTTGTGTGACTCAGTGTAATGAAGAAGAATCATGGGAATTATGGAAAGGCGAGAAAAACATGTGTGGGACAAACATGGTGGGGGTGTGAGGCATGCACATTTTGTCTGAATGAAAGACATCTAATTCGCTCAACAACAACAAAGTGACTTTTAGTAACTCCGCCGGCTAACAGGGACAAACAAATTACGAGACAAAACACGACATCCTTCGACCTCTTAGGCCTTCTTCAGGTAAGATAAACAACACTGAGGACAATGAAAAGGAAGAACGAGCAATCACTTACATTCCCAAATTCGGCTAAACATGGGCGTTGAAACTCGAGTCTCTTGTCATGGTGAGTCAAGCAAGAGAAGGCGCATGAATGTGGTGAAATAAACAGCCGTACCGCGTTCCATGGTAAGTTACCAAGGTTGACTGATGGGTAATGAAGAAGGATCATAGAAATTATTTTAATTTCTCTTTTTTTTTTTTGTTTGTTTTTTTTTTTTTTTTTTCTCAGTACTGTCACTCCCAAACTCGATGACTCTAAAGGCGGTGTTGTGGGAGTGGGTGTGTGTGTGTGTGTGTGTGTGTGTGGGGGGGGGGGGTCCTGATTGGCAAGACTAAGGGCAGGAGAGGTGGATGGTGGAGGGAGCAGGAAGCGAGGGCCAGTGTTTTGTTTCTCCCCATTCACCTCAGAACAAAAACGGTATGCGTTTTTTTGAGTGACCTGGTTTCAAAACGGTATCCGTTTTTTTTTTGAATGACCTGGTTTCAAAACAGTCTGCGTTTATTGAATGACCTGGTTTCTGCCTGTGCTTTGCATGTACTGCGAGAGTAGAGACGGCCATGTTCAGTTCACCTCCCCTTCAACTAACACAGCCTTTCGTCAGAAACGTTTCGCTGGTGCCAGCTTACTTCAAATGTTCGGCGTCGTCTTACTTTCACCTCGCACGTGTGACATATTTCTTTTATTTCATACGCCCGTCGTCTTTTTCCCTTACTGCTGTCACTCCAAATTCTATAATGTATTCGCATAACCTTAGTAACTTACCATGGAACGAAGTACTACTGCCGTTTATTTCACTGCATTCATGCGCCTTCTCTTTGCTGATTCACGCAGCTTTACTTTTCTGTTTTTTTTTACAAGACTTATTTATGTATGGCCAAACTTTGTTTTATATTTAGTAAAGTTTTGTTTAGGACTTGTCCACAGTTTGAGAGATATACGATTAAATGCTCTGATCGTTATAGAATTTAACTCAAAATTCTTCAATAGTTGGGTAAGATATCGCTTAACATATCTTTTATCAACGCATAAGAAGTCGTTGGATTTGTACCTATTTTCTTAGAAAATGTTAAATTTTCCACCACAAATGAAATACTGGAAACCTTTATTGCTGATATCCACCTTTTTCCGTTTGATGACATTTACTTGCAGGGATAGCTGGGGACGCCCTGTCAGTGGCACACACGTACACGACAATCGAAACAATGTACATACATGACTACGCTCACTTGTTTGCACACGCCGGTCTTACAGAAAAGAACATGGACGAAAAAGGGAAAAAGGAAAGAAAACAGAAAAAACATACAGACCACATTGGCACAGGTGAGTTTTGGTGAAGGGTTTTGCGCACGTGGTACCCGAACAGTCGGTTTTTACAGCACTTCTTGTCACCCTCGCAGTCCTGATCATCGTCACACTCTAAAGCGCAAGTTCCCAAGCCCTTTGGTTCGGGACATTCGCCAGGTTTTTCTGTATAAACACATCAGTAAGGAACACAGTGGAATGCAACGTGATATGGT
>JADBJO010000454.1:379406-394406 GCA_016801955.1 Conus betulinus
AACAGGCTGGAAGTCAGAGACAACCTTTGGAAGTAGAAAGAAACTCGTGGAGAGCGTGGCAGCAGAGAGTACTCAGAAGAGAAGCCCCCTTCAAGCAAGTGTTTCGGCCCTTAACTCCTGACACTCTAGGGGGGTTGGGCCACACCCGGTTCATGACTCCGGATGTCCCTCTGCTGCCCCCCTTTTTTCCCATCTCGGGACGAGCCATGGCTGGGATTCGAACCCATGCCCTTCTGGACATGCTCATTTTCCACTTAATGACTCGCGCACTAACCACTGAGCCACTGGGGACACCTGATATTTGTAGGAAATCAAGCCTTCTGAAGTTCACTTTTGTTCCTCCTTGACCAGATCCAGCTTGAACACCTCTCTGCTGCTTCTGCCATTGCTTTCAGGGCTCTGTTTTTTTTCCCTCCCTGCAACTGAGAGCTGTTTCATGAGGCTGTATGCAGACGTTCCTACAAACCCCCAAGCTCCAATTTTTCTGCTGTGAGAACTCTGACCTGATAGCCCTCTCTCCTCAGGCTGTTTGCCAGATCAGCATAATTTCCAGTCTTGTAGATTTGAGCTGCCTCCATTCTGTTCTCATATGGCACCGTGAGCTCGATCATGATCAGCTGCTTGGTTGACTGAGAGTGGACTACTATGTCTGGTCTCATGCCACTCTTGCTGATGATCTCTGGGTGACTCTTCCATTCTGGGAGGTCTGCAGTGCACTCCCAGTCATCTGCCCCGTCCAGCAGACTCTGCCTGCATGTTCCGAGTGGCACTGTTGTTCTTGGCCATGATTCGCTGCCTCCTGCCGTGGAGAATGTTGCCGGTGCAAGGAAGGTTCTACATCCGTGAAATGATTGAAGATATGGACGCTTTTGACTGCCTCGAGAACAAAGTAGTTGCCTAAGCTGCGACACACCCGGTACCCCACTGATTTCTCATTCATCCTTTCTGTTTGGTTGATCTGATCGCCAAGCACCATCGCGACATGTCGTTTGTATTCTTTTTGTTCATCTGTTCCCTCGCACTGTGTTTGAATTATTATTTGTTTTCATGTGGTATGTGTTTGAAATGGTCTTTTGAGTTGCACGATTTGCTTTCACTTTCCCAATATGTCTTGGGAGAGGGTCTTAGTCCCCTGGCTTTATACAGGAGAAATTCGTTTCTCCTCGAGGCATTCATATTGCTCGTTACTGTGTACTATTCTGATGAGGTAGAATGGAGACTAATCCTTTCAACTCCTGATTTAGTATGGGAGACACTGCGTAGGACGCTTAGTGGCCGCTGACGACGAGCTCTAGGCTTGGGTAACTGCACCAAGACATTGTTGTGTGATCAATGTCTCCCTGTTCAGACGGGTGTTTTTCTCACCATCCTTTTCACTATTCTGGCATTTGGAAAGACAGGTAACTTTGAGGAAAAAGAAAAGTATTGCTTGACTGGATTTGGTGGTGAGGTTAGCTCCCTGCTCTCAATATTTTTCTCTGGAGGGGGCGGGGGGCGGGAGGGACCTTAAACATCGCGATATTCCATGCCAAGTTGGGATAAGGCATTTATTTGGACAGAAAAACGTGTTCAAAAGTACTTTTAGAAGTAAAATTCCTTTTTCAAACTACTGTTATGTTACACTGACCAGGTTGACCGAGTTTCCCATGACTTCCGGGGTCATTCTGAGAGTTTAAAAAGTTGAAATTATCAACGCACATACATCGACTGATCATCCGGAAATCTGACAAAAACTATCCCTCCACAGGTGTTCTCTGGTGAGCAACAATTGTTTATATTGTAATGCTCTCTCTCTCTCTCTCTGCCAGTTCTCTCTCTCTTTCATACTTGGGGATTGCACGTTAGTACATGCGCGAAGCTTGAGACTACCCGAGCAGATGACATGCGTTTTCGCGTTCAGTGATGCCTCTTGATGTTAAATTTCTGATACAAGGTCCAAATTCAATGTTGAATGGAAGCCAACGCCTTCCAGAACAGAAGACAGCAACAAAGTTTTCTAAATCTCATGACATATGCCTGAAAAACTGAAGGAGGTCAGGAGAAGTTGAACAGCTGACAATGGCAAATACAGCAACTCGCTCCTGTGTTGAAACAATTAAAGACACACAACTCAAATCCAATACTGTCTCTATGGCACCCATTTCGCTAGCCAAGGTATAGACAGACGAGAATGTTAAGAATTCCAAGACTGATAAGGTATTCCAGCCTAGGCAATTTGATGCTCCATATCTAATAAGTATAAATTCCTTGCCTTGTGCTACAGTTTTGCTAAACTCTATCACACATGCTGTTCTATATTTAACTGTGTCCCTGTTCCTGATTTTTCGCTTTATATAATACAAATATCTTCTTTTTTAAGTTGAAAGAAAAGGTCCACTCACCTTGGTTACGGCAGCAGAGGAAGAAGTCTACCTCGGTTTCGATCTGGCAACTGTAACCGGGCGGGCAGTCGATCCTGTAAGGATCATCTCCACAGTTGGCCACAGCGACGCCTTTAAGAGTCCGCACCAGCAGCGGCAGTCCCACTACGCACTCATCGTCCCGTGGGGTCTCCGGAGGGTCTTCTGTTAACAAGAAATTGCTGCTGAGAAATGTATACATATATACGTACGAACATTCATACATACAGCTGTCTGTCTGTCGGTCTGTCTGTCTCTCTCACACACACACACACACACACACACACACACGTGCGCGCGCGCGCACGCGCGCACACACACGTGTGTGTGTGCGTGTGTGTGTGTGTGTGTGTGTGTGTGTGTGTGTGTGTGTGTGTGCGTGTGTGTGCGTGTGTGTTACGACCTCTTTTTGTGAGAGAGCTTGCTCAGCATGTTTTGCTTTTTGTATCGATTATTAAATCAAAGTACTAGCATCTATTGGCTGCCTCCATATTGAATCTGCTTCTCTCTCCCCCCCCCCCCCCCCCCCCCCCCCTACTCGATACTTTGCCGTATTCACAATTTCTGTCAGAGCGATCTTAGCATTTGTACTTGAAAAAAATCAGTCCTATTTTCTTTTTCTTTTCTTTGTATCAATGTAATGGTGGGTTTGTCAACATATGTATTGTATAACTTGTTTCAGGGGGACAGCTGTTACAAGGCATTCCTACACTTTTAATTCACAAACTGTGCATTTCTTGATAACAAAAGTCATACTTTCTTCATATAGAATTATGTTTTTGATCGAGTACAGATTTATGGGAATCATGATGGTTACACAGTGGTCACTTTCTCCATAGTGCTTTTATTAATTACTGAGCGGCTTGCTCATGCGGTTTTTTTTTTTTTTCATCCGAGATCTCACAGAATGATGATGAGTGTTTTTTTTTTCTTTCCTTACGAATATGACATGCAAAACAGACCTTTAAAACGTAGTCATACAACTGTAATGGACTTCGGAAATTTTTTACTTTATTCGCTCTAAACAGAATTTACATACTTTATGTTTTCAAGAGTCACACTCATCACGGCAAAGGCAATTTAAGTGACATTCATATATGGAATTTGTATCCTACTACCCGAGCGTACACATGGTGCAGTTTAATTCCATAAAATAAGCAAGACTCAATTACTTTTTAGTCGGTGGAGACTAGAATAACAAAGTGACAGAGGTGTTTACTGAACCAGGATATCGGTCCGACCGACCGTTTGTTGTCCTGGCAGTGAAAAGGGAACAATCTAAACGTGATCAACCTTCCTGGACATTTAATAACAGCTCATCAACAGAGAACAATCAAGCTTTGCAAATACAAAATATCATCAAATAAGTGTAAAAAGTATTTGATAGCAATTTATAACTTTGACAATGTTGATACAATTTATAAGTATAACCTGACTTTCTAAGGGAGTGATCTGGTCTTTCTTGAAACCTTAATAATGGAAATAAGCGTGAGAATAACTTTGTATGTAACATATAAAAGACAGAACGGTGAACAAGAAAAATTAGGAAAAACGAGAAAAATACTGACCTAGACTTAGACGAAACAGATGAAACACCCTGTGTTATAATTGAAAGTATAGTTACAAGAATAAAGACAGTGTAATGTACAAGGGAGGAAACAATAAAATCGAACTTTTATTGCTTAGAAGTTTTGTCGGCATACCAGTACCAGTTTTAAAAGAAGAATGATGGCATGTTATTTCGGATCTGAGGAGCACTTTGGACGAAGTGAAATCATAACATGAACGATTGGTGCTTACAGAGATGTGGCTGACAGTAACCTTTCAACTGAATTGCCCGACGTTCCAACTTTAACTGATAAGGAAAAAAAACATGTTGAAGGGCTTGTCACATGTCAAGAAGCAGCAACCGTTATAAAGCAATTGAATTCTTCAAGAGTCGTGGTCCTGGTGGGTTTCATGTAGAGGTGTTTTTTTTTTTTTTTTTTTTTTTTTTTGTTTGTTTTAGTTTTTTAGTTTTTTTAAGATGTTGATCATTTTCTTGTACGTTCTGTAAATGAAGAGTTTCAGAATGGACGGCAGTCAGTAGCACATAGGCAAGGAATGTATTCCAAAAGGAGGAAAACTGAGTGCATTTACAGCTGCCGCCCTGTATCACCCACTAACTTGCTTACAAGATCGGTTCCGCATGTATTACGAATCGTTTAAACACATTCAATGATACATGAAAGTCAGAAGGATTTTTTATGGCACATTTGGTTATTTTAGATATCTTGATATAAATTATATGTTGAAAAAGAAAATGCTCCTAGTATTTTCTTTTTATCTCATTGATTTTGAAAAGGATCCACAAATCCACAGTCCAGAAATTATTGTACCTGTGCCGTTTAATAAACTCATCGATATGCAAATTTTGTGAGCAAGAGGAACGGACGTCTCACGTGCTGTTTGACTGCGACATTACACATCAGTTTTAAATGAATTTTCAGCTGTTGATTCGGAAATGTTGTATTGTCATTATGTAACAGAGAAGGAACGCGTGCTGTTTGGTGTACAGCTAAACATACAGACAGATCCACGATTTGAAAAAAAAAATCATTATTTCATTTATTAAAGTCTACTTGTACGAATCTAAATTGTTAAATGCACAAAACACACATCAACAAATCTTTGTAGATATATAGAACGTCACATGCCAATCATGAGTGGAATACGTAAACAGTTTGAACAATATTGGCCACTGTACAATTGGATTCTTGAATGATCTGAACGAATGCGTGCAAAAAAGAGAACGTACACAGTTTATCTGTAAACTGTCTCATTCGTCACGATTTACCCCCGACTGCGTGTTTTTGAAAATGGTTTAATATTTGTATATGCGAGTGTACCTTTTGTTGTGTACGAATGTGAAAGCAGACCCCGCCCTACGCCTCCCCTCGCCCTCCTGTGTTGTTTGTTTGTTTAGTTTTTTTGTTAGTCTATTGCTACATAGTAACTGGAATGCGCGCGCATACGTGTCAACACAAATACAAGGTACAGGTATGATGCAGAGAGAGAGAGAGAGAGAGAGAGAGAGAGAGAGAGAGAGAGAGAGAAGTGCACACGACATAGCATGCAAACAATAGAGAGAGAACTGAAGTCGGTAAGTATGTCAAGAGGCAAAGCACTGGGAACTGTTGAACATAAACGTCTTGTAGAATTAATGGTATTCCAACTGACCCAAGCACTGCGGTGACACTTGCTTCGTGTCAAACACCTCTCGGCATTTCTTCGGTTCAGCGCATTTCTGAGCAATGGACAGGAAACAGAGAGTATGATTTTCTTACTGAAAATACAACTTTTTTTTTGTTCTTTTTTGCTTTGAACAAACTACCAGTCTTTAATGGATCTTCCTCACATCGCTAAAGGTGGTTACATTTAAAATATCTAACACTTTGTGTAAACTCCGCAATGTTTCTGATCATGAATGATAACTTAAGCAACAAAAAGTACAAACAGCTAAACGAAATTTTTCGAAGACTTTTTCTTTTCTTCTGGAACCCATCATTAGTATTAAACTTCAACATCCCTTATCATACCATATGCTTCAAAATCACTGAGGGGAAATGCAAGAAAGACTGGCAGTAAAACTTAACTTGACCTGCAGCCTTGGCGTGTAAGAAAAGGCCAGGCATTCTAACAGTTTGAAAAACATTAATTTTATTTTGTACATATCAATAAAAACACTGAGCAACTCAGCGTGGATAACCCGAATGAGTTTGATCTACAGGCGATCAGTCCATATAAAATCAAATGCTTTATAACAACCTATACATGCACCATATCGGTTTTTTTTCAGATAAAAAAAAATAACACAAAGCAACAGAGTTTAAATCTGAAACGACTCCCATAAAACTGCAGCACTTTCGAAAATCACTGTGACATCCTGAATTTTATGACTACGTAATATCCTAAAGATCGCTGAAACGTTGAACAACGGCATGCCTTTTACCCTGGTACATTTTCTTTAAATAGAAAAGAACGCTCTCTCTCTCTCTCTCTCTCTCTCTCTCTCTCACACACACACACACACACACACACACACACACACACACACACACACACACACAGATAGTCACAGTCACACAGTACACGCACACGTTAGAACACAATACAAAACCGCAGAACACAATACCACACAAGATGGGCAGTTCTCAAACTTCCGCTGTATCTCACCACATTGTCACAGGTGTTGGGAGGGACAGGGGAGGTGCAGGCGGTACCCCCACACGCGGTGCTGCAGCACTTTTTCCCCTTATCACAGTCCGTGTCTTCTCCACACGTGAATGCACACAGGCCGATTGTGTCTGGTCCCGGAGTCGGGCACTGTCCTGTAGTGTCCTCTGTGACAAAGATCAAAGACTCCATGATTTTAGCTGTCATGTGACCCCTTTGGGGGCATGGAGACCTGGCATTGACAAATAAACCATGAAAACCACACACAGGCATAGCATTGGTAGGAATAAACAGAATGCAGTGTGTTATGACTACAATGGCCGAATAACTAGTAAGCAGAAACCTAATGGCAAAAAAGGTTAAACGACTTAATATATTAGAATATAATCAAATTTACAAGCTTTTTCTTTCCATCAAATCTGGAAAAGTTATCAGCTCATTTACCACCTGTCTATTTTCTAGGTACCATATTTACACACACACACACACACCACACACACACACACACACACACACACACACAATCTGCAAGGAGCAATGACCCATAGGTTTAAATCAAATACGTATTGCTGAATTTGTTTTAAACCAAATATACTTCTTGGTCATGAGGGAATTTGTCACTAACACAGGTTTTTCTCCCTCTGCTAAATTGTTCAACATATGATTGTTTGGTCAATCAGTGAAACACTGTATCTCTTAGATGATCCAAGTAAAGACTGTTCTGCACAATTCCTACCTGCTATCAGCACTTATGTCACTGACAATGCTTGGGTTATTTAAACAGTAGAGCTGACCACTCTGACTGTTGACACGTTTTGATCTCCCTTGCATACTTAAATGGATCCTCGAGCATTGGCTCAATGGTTTTTCCCCACACACTTTATAATATTTACATAATCATTTTAGTTTTTCATCAGCTTATTTCCTTACCACACCTTCTTTTGCTTTACTTCTACCCTTCGCTGGCTGCTTTGGGGGTGTTGTTGGATTTTGTTGTTGAACCCTTAGTGGTGAGAATACCACAGAATTGTAGACAGTGATAAATCTCCATTTGATGCCGAGGAAGCACAGACACAATCAACCGTGTCTCTCTGACAGGCCCGATCCAGCGGATGAAAAGGTGTCGGAGCAGGCGATATGAATGGCTCTGTCTCGGAGCAGGCGGTATGAATGGCTCTGTCTTGTTTTAAACAAGGTTTTATTTTCAGCAAAACACCGACAAATACAATCAATACAGAACAGGAAACACAAAAGCAAAGCTTAATTGAAGTGTCACCTGCTTAGGAGGTCACAACAATGAGTCAGTGAAATAGATACAGTTATTATAATGAGCGTAAATTATTAGGAAGCGAATGGACAGTGTGATCAAGAGAAAAAAGAGAGAGGGAGAGAATGTCTCGGGAGAATATGTTACTGTCACAGTAGCAAATAGCGGGCGCTATACCAACAAGCATATTACATATGGCGAGATTTTGAGCGTCGTGATTTATTTATTTCATTTTATTTATTTTTTTACTTAATCCTGTCGCTCTTGAGCAAAAAGTCATGAACTGCAGAGAGAGAACAGATGTACATTTTCTTCAATTTTTAGGGTACTGCAGCCTGAAAGAAGTGTATTAATGTTCTGGTAATTTGCGGGGAGGGAGGAAATTGTAATAAATCTAACGTCGGCAAACTGAGGGCAATGCAGTAAAAAGTGTTCGGCAGTTTCCGTAGGGTAACCACAAGCACATGAAGGATTTAGCAAAAGACGACAACGATAAAGATCGTGGTTAAGGTTGCTCATACCAAGTCGAAGACACAAGCATGTGAGGTCTGTAGTTTTCTGCAGCCATGATAAAAATATGATGGAACACAAGCATCGTCTCTAGACAAGTAACGTTTCAATGCGCTGATAGAAGAATTAGACTGAACAGATTCGGGAAGACTGTTCCAGAGACGAGTGCTTGATGGGGAAAAAAGAGTTAGAATACAGTTCAGTTCAGTTTTACACCGAGGCACAGAACGATCACCTAACCTGCGACGATGATACGGATTCACAGAAGACACTAGTGGGGGTAGCAGATAACCTAAATAATCGGGGCTGTTTCCATATACAATTTTGTGATAGAAAATTAGTTTGTGTCTTTTTTTTCGCCGTTCTTCAAGTGAACTGAAACCTGATTCATGATAAAATTTTGAATGACTACATCCCCGGGAACAACCAACAATTGTTCGTAAAGCATCAAGGTGGAGATCTTCTAATTTTTTTTCTGCGAGGTTTTTACTACAGTTGTCCCATATGACGTCTGCGTAATCAAAGTGAGGTAATACAAAGCTTTTGTACATAGTTTCTAGAGACTTTCTTGATAGTTTGTATTTATAATGTTTAAGGCAAGAAATTAGTGGTGTTACTTTAGAAATAATGTTGGCAATGTGCATTTCCCATTTGCAGTTGTTCTGGATTATCAAACCTAAATGCTTGTGGTATTCAGCTTCCTGAAGAATTGTGTCAGCAAACCTAAGGGAGTAAATGGGCAAGTTTTTCTCTTAAAATTAAGCAAGTCAGTTTTACTTTTATTGAAGTTAACTTTCCAGGTGGTCGCCCATGTCTCTATTTTTTCCAAGTCAGAATTTAAAATTTCAGCTCGTGTAATGGGATTTGGAAGTGAAAGAGATATGCTTGTGTCATCTGCAAAAAGTTAATGATAGATTCTAGGTTCATTTACAATATCGTTTATATAAATTAGAAATAAAAGTGGACCTAGAACAGAGCCTTGAGGGACACCAGCTGGTACAACTTTCAGTTGTGACTTTGCACCTTTAATTACAACCCTCTGTGTACGTTTGTCGAGATAAATTTTGAAACCATTCTAACAGTTTACCTCTTATACCTATCGATTCTAATTTTTTTAAGAAGTCCTTTATGCCAGACCCGATCAAAAGCTTTTGAAATATCGAAAAATATGGACTGTGTTGTGATTCCATCATCGTAAGAGGAACAGAAATTGTTATAAATACAAGTTAGTTGGTTAATTGTGGAATCACCTGGAATAAAACCAGATTGTGATGGAGTTAGAATACTATTCTCCCTAAGGAAGCAAAAAATGTGAGAGTGAATGCACTTTTCGAGAATTTTTCCTACACAACTTAAAAGGGAAATCGGACGGTAATTGTCGCAGAGATTTGTAGATCCTTTTTTTGTGAATGGGTTTAACGTGAGCTGTCTTCCACAGTGCAGGAAAAACACCTTCTGATAAGGAACGGTTAAATAGTATAGAAAGTGGAAGTGAGATCACATGAGAAGATGCTTTTAAAAGGATATTATGTATGAGATCAGGACCTACAGCTTTGTTGGATTCTAAATTTCTTATTACTGTTCGATTTCGTCTCTAGAGAGTTGAATTTCAGTAAGGGAACAGTCTAGGTGGGGTATTATAGGGGGTTCGTCATTACAGTTTACAAGAGTGGATTGTGCAATGAAAAAGTCATTGAATACTTGAGCCCTTTTCATAGTCAGAATAGTATAATTTGTCATTGCTATTAATTGGAGGAATATCGCCTGAGTCAATGCCTTTTTTATTTAAAAAAGACTTGACTAGTTTCCACCATTGGTTGTTTCCGAACTGTGATGGATCAGAGGCTTTTATTTCAAGTTCATTAAGATATTGAATTTTACGTTCACGAATTTTATCGGTTGTGAAATTTCTGAACTCGCGATATCGAGTAAGACTTTCATTTATCTGCCTCTGGCTCTCTACGTTATGTTGTGACAATGTTGGATCGCTAGTTTTCTTTAATAACAGTTTTATAACGTCTATGTAAAGCATTGCGTTTGTTAATCAACGTTAAGATGTCTTTGGTTATCCATGGAGCATCTTTAGTACGGATAGTAATTAACTTGGAAGGTACACACTGTAAAGAACATTCGTTAAACAGGCTAGTAAAGGTTTCGGTTGCTTCTTCTACGTTCTTAATTTCTATGACGTGCGTCCAGTCAATCTGAGAGAGCAGATTGCATAGTTTTACAGAATCTAAATTTTTTTATAATCATAAATGGTTCTTTAAAAGTATGGTTTCTAGTTACAGGATTTTTTTAAATATAACTCTAGGCACACAGTGGTCGCTACATATTTCTGGTAAAACATCAGTATCTATAACGAGGTTTAGACTTTGCGTCATAATTAGATCGATACATGTGCTACTGTCTTCTTCTGTTATTCTAGTGGGTTCCTTAACTAACTGGTGCAATTGGAAAGTGTTAAGTATGTCTAATAAATGGGGAGATGGACTATAAAAGTCCGAGTTGAAATCACCAAGAATGAAGAATTTGGTAGCCGTGTTGTTAACTTTGCGTATGCTTTCGCTGATAAGTTTTCCAGTACTGAACATTAGCGTTGGGTGGTCTATAATATGATCCGATCAGAATAACTTCCTGGCCTAGCTTCGTTTCAATCCATATAGCTTCAAGATTGTCTACGTGAAGATCAGACCTGTGCTTGCAGAAAAGATTGTTATTGATATAGATGGCTACTCACCATGGCGGTCATTAGGTCTGTCAAGTCTAATTGGTGGCTGGAAATTTGGAATAAGAAGCTTATCATTGCGAAACGGAGGGCGACAACCATGTTTCAGATACAGTGATTATGTCAAATTTGTTACATTCGGCGGTGATCAGATCTATATGGGCTTGATTTAAACTCCGAGCGTTGACATGTATTACGTGAAGTTCGTTGTGTTTGATCATGTTGGGCCCAGGATTCTGTTCTACATCGCCAGCCAAGACAAGGACCAATAATAGGAAAGAAAGTAACCATCCTATTAGCCTTGGATATGTCTCGCTTTGACTAGTGTCAGTAGAAACAGGGCTATTTGCATTTAATGAGGAGGACAGAAAATGAGCTGTAGGATCTATATAAAAAAAAGTGCCTGTGAAAGACGAGATGCAGCAAGGGTGATAATTGATTAATACAAAAAGTACTAGTGGAATTCCACATTCACATCTGCAAGATCTCAGGATGAGGAAAATTAAAATATCGACAGGGCAGGTAAATATGTAAGTTTGGCTTTTGGCCGCCGCGCTGGGATGATAACTTCCTACTCTGGCTCTATACTGAGTTGAGTCACAAGCCATTAAGCTATTGAGCACAGAAACACGAGAAACAGAACCAGAGTCAGGATAAGTCTGTGACAGGAGACACGTGGAATACGAGACTCTCTCTCTACAGGAATGATGACAGAGATTGAGGCAAAGTCTTGTTTAGATAAGCATGCAAAGGAAATGAGAACTGAAAAGGAAAAAGAAAAAAAAAGGTGTTTTAAATGCATTGACAAAAGAAAAAGAAAAAGGGAAAAAAAAAAAAAAATGAATTAAATGGCACATGAAAAATCGAAAGAGGTAAATCCATAGTGAACAGATGATAGTAAGATCGACCGATGGTGTATTGAGGTTCGCTACAGAAAGCTAAACAGGCTGTACTGCAGTGAACCACGGAAAACAGGTAAAGAAAAACTGAGTACCACGTGCCAGCTAGTCTTCGTTGATCACGCGTAAACAGATCAAAGGCGGGGAAGGGTGGGGAAGGTGGGAAGAGGGGGAAGAGAGGAGAGGGCGAGGGAACGGCGGATAAAGATAGACCTATGAACACACCACTGTGAACAACCGCTAAAGCCGATAATTCAGGAGAAAGGACAGGCTACGGCCAACCTTATACAAATAATAGAAGTGCGCATCTAACAGTGTACAAGATAGCTATTGTGTACATTGTTTCACTGTGCCACAACAAAACAGTTGATATGGGACATAACCACTGGCGTTGTATAGATACACAGAAGTCGACTATATTGAAAAAAAAAAAAAAAAAAAAAAAAAAAAATTTTGAAGTGGAGTTGGTCATCACAGGACATTGTTTAGTTAAGGGACACAGTTTGCGTTAGCATGAAGCACAATTATCTATGAACACACACACACACACACACACACACACACGCACACACACACACGCACACGCGCGCGCGCGTAAACAGACACTTGCACGTACACACGCAAATGCGCATACGCACACATGCTTATATACTTATATGTATGTTCGTATGGTCATCCTGTATCGAGGCCGGTTAGTTCCAGCAGTTTCATTTGTTACCAAATCGTTTGCCATTTACAGACAGCTACGAATGACGAAACTGTAAATCATATGACGAAACTGCAAGTCAATAATGTCAACAGGAGGAGTCCTGTATAGCTTCTTCGTGTCTTATGTGCCCTGGACAAAACACATGGCTGATTTCTGATGCTATTGATAGTCCCTTGAGCGTTTCATAGGACTCAATAAAAATTAGATCAACCACCAGCCTAATATCAGGTTTGGATAACAAATACAATATCCAACAAGTAATAACAAACTGCTTATCCAACACACAAGTTGGCACACACAAAACACACACAGTACAAACTCTCTCTCTCTCTCTCCCTCTCCCTCACCTCTCTCATCACACACACACACACACACACACACACACACACACACACACACACACACACATGCATGCGCACAAACACACACACACACACACTACTTGCAAGTGTAAACACACACATGTGCACACACACATACACACTCACACAAAACACACGCGCACACACACACACACACACACACACACACACAACACACACACACACACTCACTCACACCGCACAGATATATGCACACACTCACACACCACACACACACGCGCGCGCGCGCCGGATTCCACCGGTTTTCACTGGTTCACTGGTTCTAGACTTCACTGCGTTCAGCTATCTAAACAAGTGTCAAAGTTGGTCTCCAGCTGGACACTCATAATTAGTACGGTGACAAAACACAAAGTCGTTTTCCGTCACAGCGAACCGCATGCCCGTCCACTGACCGACAGACCAGACTTCACATTGAGCTGTTTAGAAACTCACATTGAAATGTTAGCAGACCTCCTCGAAGACATGTCGCGTGCGTGCGATACAGGCCATGCAATACAGGCCATGTTGTTGAATGAGTTATAGGTGCAGTGTTCGGAGGAGGGTTACACAACTTTGATGGTTGACCTATACAAGATATCCACGAGGTTTACCCATGACTGTTACAAGTTTAGGGCCAGACACAGTCACGCATTATTTAGCGTACTTAAGGAGGTCGCCGAGACAGTTGATCTTGCTGACACGGTCGTCTTTCTTCACGAAAACGTCCCCGTCGCGAGTCCAGGTGTCGGTGATGATCTTGTTCTTGCGTAGTACTCGTGCCTTTGCAGCCACTGTTGCCCTGTTGGCGGTCAGGTCGTCGTTAACGTAAACTTTATTGTCAATGCCAGCCGGACGATTGTCAGTGTAAGTTTTCAAGACGTCTCTCGCTGTTTTCCCACGGAGGCTACTGCGCTTTTTCATGAGAGCCGCCTTGCTCTTATGTGTGGTAAATTTCACAATGATTGCCCGTGGTCCGTTACCGGGTACTCCGGGTTTTCCGAGTCGATGCGATCTGTCGATAGTAACAGGATCAATCCCAACGTCCAGGCATTTTGCTAGGCCTAGGACTATTTTATCAGTGTCCTCGTTGGCAATCTCCGGAATGTTATTGATGCGAATACTATTTCGACGGGTATAAGCCTCAAGAGCATCGACCTTGTCTTGCAGGGCTTTGATTTCCTTCTCTTTCTCACAAAGTTTGTTCTGCATCGCTTCAATAGTGGGATTAATTCGTGCAGCGACTGCATCGGCAATAGTCGCTAGTATCACGGGATCTGTGAGAACACTCTTAACATCTTCGGCAGTAGCCATTGTATCTGATGATAGCGCAGAGTTATCAGCAGCAGTAACGACAGAATTTGCCGGTAGTTCGGAATCTGAATCGCTTTCGATTTGGGTTGAGTGAGTGAAAAACGTCACCTGTTAAGATGGTAGATCCGTCATACAAGGAAGTGTCGCCTTGATCAAAACAAACTCTCTTGTCAACAAGCCCAGGTGAGTCGCTAGCACGTGCACGCTTCTTGCTTGTGTCGATACCGCTATGAGACATTACACCTCACTTTTCACGTGCGTACAGCACAAGGAACAGAAGCACAAGCAAGATGGCGGTTCAACAAAAACTGAATGAAACGAAAAAGCTGCTCTCATACACAACCGGTTCAACACATTCAGGTAGGTATGTCCCTCCCAAAATGTTCAACTGCTCCTAATAGATAGACAACCGTCACCGTGACACCTTCACACACCCTTAAGAACAGTCAAATTTATGTTCCAATGCAGTAATCACATAATAATACCTCAAAAAAACACACAGCGATCGAATGAGCCGCTCACCTAGTCGGCCATCTTGACCTCCACGACCTTGGCTCTGTCTTCAAGATGGATTGCAATGGATCTGACGTGGTGATAACT
>JADBJO010000454.1:399406-404406 GCA_016801955.1 Conus betulinus
ATCAAGCAATATGCGATGGAACTCAGATGTGACTTCCCATATTGCAATGCATACAAACAAGTACTAGTGTCAGTTTAAGCAAAATCTACACCGTCGACGATGTATAAAGCTGATTGAAGAAGACGTGCATGTCATGTTCAGTTTTCTGGTACTGGATGAACTGAGAAAGAAATAATATTGCCAGTTTTATGTGTGTGTGTGTGTGTGTGTGTGTGTGTGTGTGTGTGTGTGTGTGTGTGCACGCGCGCGCGCGTGTGTGTATACGTGCGTGTTTTGTGTGTGTGTGTGTGTGTGTGCGCGCGCGCGCATGCACACACGCACGCGCGCGTGTTTTTGTGTGTCTATATGTGGAAGTTCTGATGTGTGTAAAAGGACATCTCGTTTTGCATACACGTACAAAAATTCTGTTAGAAAACTTGCAATCATCCTATATAAATTTAGCAAGACATTCATTACTTTGCGTAACAGTAATTTCCATGAATGTGTGTGTGTCAGTGTGTGTGTGTGTGTGTGTGTGTGTGTGTGTGTGTGTGCATGTGTGTGTGTGTGTGTGTGTGTGTGTGTGTGTGTGTGTGTGTGTGTGAAAGTGATATTGCCTCGCCCTCTGTTGCTTCGCTGATCATTTATAAAACATCTTTGTTTTACTCCTTCTTAAAGGTTTATGGCCTACATGAAGAAACATGCTTAGTGTTCAGTCTTCTGTGCTCTCTCTCTCTCTCACACACACACACACACACACACACACACACACACACACACACACATTACACAACAGAAAATGCAAACAAAGGAAGAGGAGACAGACTTACCGTCACAGGCAACCTGGCATTCCTGAAGAGACTGGAAGTTGTTGGCGTTGCCTTGACAGCCTCCATAGATGAATTCACGGCATTCTCTCTGGATGGCATCGTAATAGTACCTCGGAAAAAAAGCTAGGCATGGCCCATAGCGCTCATTGAAAATTCCAGTAAGTTCATACGACGTACAAAATGGTTAAAACAAGAGCAGCCACAAAGAAAGAAAAAAAAAAAATGCTCAACAAAAAGTAAGTTTGATCCTTGTGAATGTTCTCGGCTTGAATCGCAATCTGAATCTCCGACTCGGAACGAGCAGGCATCTAGCCAAACGAGCAGCCACAGTACATCAGACCCAGCAACGGTTGGTGAAAATCCTTATGAAAATACTAGTCGGTCTGAAAGTTCCTTGGAAATTCTGACGTGTACAATTAAAATGCTCTGCGACAGAACTTCGGCCTTAGAAAAGAAAGTAGAGGAGCTGACGAAAGATAACAACAAAAAAATGGAACTACAAACAAGCTGAAACTGTAAGTGTTGGAACACAAACAAATAGTTCAACAACAACATCTTCCAGCTCAACACAACGCAGCAACATACCAATATGCTGACAAGGTGAAGTCTCCGGCTCACAAAAAACAACCTATTTCAACAAAAACTCCCCTCACAGTCAGTGACACAAACAGCAAAAGAAAAACCATCTGGAGCAAACAAAAAGGAACAGTTGGCTGACGTCAAATCTATTGGCATCAAGTCCGATGACGCCAAAAAGGTACATTCTGACTCTCTTCCCAATGTTCTTTTTTTGCACGACTCTGTTATGTCAAGAGTCAACGCTAGGCGCCTGGGAGAGGCCTACGGACTTAAAATTGTCTCCAAAAGAGCTTTCAAGATCTCAGACTGTGTGAAAAAGAACTTGAAAACATTGGTTCAGAAGTTCCGGTTGATTGTGTGATACTGCATACTGGAATAAATGATTTGAAAAGTACTGACCCTGGAGTTACAGCAAAAAAGATGATTAGTGTTGTCAACAAAATCAAACAGCAATCTCCGAAAACAAAGGTCGTGGTAAGCAAAGCAACGCCAGTCAAAGATCAGATTCTGGAGGGGAGACGACAACTATTCAACGCTTTACTGTTTTCCGAATTTCCTCGTCATCAGACATCTCTTCTCTCTCATGAGAACCTTGATCCTCTCAACAACCGGCTCATGAGGGATGCCATCCACCCGTCTGACAGAGGTACCAGCATCCTCGCCGGAAATCTGGGGCGGCATGTCCATCGTCTCTTTTGGCAGAAACAACGCCGGAGACATCGCCAGAATCAGACACGCGGGAGAGGCGCCTGGGACCACGAGCCATTCCCCCCACCTCCTGCTGGTCGTGTCGGAGCTCCGGTCCGTGGCTTTTCCATCCTCGTGCAGGGGACACATGGGACTCTTACAGCTGGCAATTCGTCCCTTGGTGACTTGTCAACTTCACCTTGCCATTTGATTCTGTTAACTATGCCTTATGAAAACTTCCAATGATAATTTATTACTATTTCAATGGAACTGTCGGTCAATATCAACAAATCTCTTACACTTTGAAAATCATATATATCAACATAATTATTCAGTGCTAGCATTACAATCACTGAATGTAGATGTTCATAAGCTACCGAAAATACGCAATTTTATTATCCACCTTTGTATAACTATAGGAATGATGGTAAAAAGATTCAAACCGCCATTTATGTGAGAAGAGATCTAAATTATTGTCCTCTGAACCCTCCTATTCCTACTAATGCTGGAGTTTTCGCAACTGGGGTTACTGTAAAATTGAACAAGCAGACAAATTTAAACATCATTTCTGCTTACTATCCCAGTGGCCCAAAGGCAGATAATACAGACTGGATAAAAAAAAACCTTCCTTTGTCAAACAACAAATGGGTAATACTGGGAGATTTCAATGCGCATGCTCCATTTTGGGAATATGGTTGCACCACTACAACTTGCAACCGTTTAGTTGAAAATATTGTTGACTCCAAATTGGTTTTATTAAACGATGGTAGTATTACCAGACTGCCAGACATTTCCACTCATAAACCTACTTCTATTGATTTATCTTTAATTTCTCCGGAGTTGGCAGTAAACTCGGTATGGTCAACAGAGGATGATACTTTGGGCAGCGATCATTTCCCAATTATAATACAGTTAAAGGAGCATATTGAACATGAAGAAGAAGATGGAAATGAAGATAGTATCCCAAAGTTTTCATATAAAAATGCAAATTGGTCTCTTTATGAATCGATCTTGTCCGACACACATTTCCATAGCATTGAAAATGAAGGTATAGATGCATATTATACAGTTTTGTCGACATCTCTTACAGGCTGCCGGAAAATCTATTCCTATTTGTAAAGATGCCCAACAGTGGAAATATGTTGGTAATTCATGGTGGAATTTAGATTGTGCAATAGCTGTAGCTCTTAAAAAAGAAGCCTATAAAGCCTGGCTGAAAGTAAGAACAGATGAAAATTTCCTAGCGATGAAACATGCCAAAAATAACAGTAACAGGGTCGTTGCCCGAGCGAAAAGAATACATTTCTCAGAATTTTGTAGATCCAAAATATCGGAATCAAAAGATATCCATAAGGTTTGGAAAATGGTTAAAAAAACTGAAAAATGGTTATTGCTTGCAACAGTACCCAATTAAGTTAGATAATAATGCTCTTCCATCCTCACAGGGAGAAAGCTGAGGCATTCGTCAAAATATTTTCAGAAAATAACTTGCTGTCTAGTCTCAGTCCATCTATCAGGTGTTTTAGAGAGGAGGAAGAAAAACGAACTATCTATCAGGATCCACCACCAAATCATTCCATTATTTAAACGCTCCTATTACATATGAAGAATTTTGTGAGACGTTAGAATCTTTTTCTTCAAATTCAAGTGCTGTTGGCCTAGATGGTATATCCTATATCCTATCAACTGTTATACCACTTGCCTTCACATTGGAAACGATTACTGCATTCATTTTTACCAAAAATGTTGGTTTAATGGAACTCTCCCTAGTATCTGGAAGAGATCTGTTGTAGTCCCAGTTCCAAAACAAGGTAAGCCCAGGTCAGACATTGGTAGCTACAGGCCAATAGCACTAACCTCTCACGTTGGAAAGTTGTTAGAAAAGATTATCCAAAAACGTCTTTCATATTTTTGTGAAAAAGAAAGTATAATCCCAGTGAATCAAGCGGGATTTCGCAAAGGTCGATGTACAATAGATCATTTAGTGAAACTTACAAGTCAAATTAAAAAGCAGTTTGCCAGACGGAAAAGTACACTTGCTACCTTTTTTGATATCAGAAAAGCGTATGATAGTATCTGGCACGCTAGACTACTTTACAAATTGAAAGAAATAGGAATTAATGGAACGATGTTTCAATACTTTAAAAGTTTTTTTATCGCAGAGATCCATATGTACAAGAATAGGGAAAGTTTACTCGTCTTTTCAGAGCATTGATATCGGAATTCCACAGGGCTCTATTATAGCCCCCATGTTGTTTAACATTCTTATTTATGATCTTCCAAGATATTATTATCAAAAGTGTGAGTTAGTACAATATGCTGATGACATTGCTATGTGTGGATAAATACAAATATCCGAAAGAATACAGGCAAGAGGATTACGAATCATGTACAGAAGATATATCAGTTAGAGATAGATAAATTAAACAAATTTATGAAAATAACGGACTTATTCTCTCAGGTGAAAAAACACAGTTAATGTTTTTCAATAATGGAGACAACCCGATGTATTTGCCAAGCTTCAAATTGAATGATTCTGAATTGCAGTACTCACAAAACATAAAATTTCTGGGTGTGAACTTAACCCCTAAACTGAACTGGCGTTTTTACATTGAAAGCTTGATAGCTAAAACAAGGAAACGTTTAAACTTACTGAAAATTATTTGTATTCAGCCGTGGGCTCAAGATACAAAAACCCTCCTGCACCTAGCTGTTTCCCTAATAAGATCAAAACTAGTGTACGGACAAGAAGTTTATTTTTCAGCTCCTCAAAGTCTACTGAAAAAATTGCAAAGTATAGACAGCAAAGCTATCAAATTAGCGCTTGGTGTCCCAGTGCACACAAACACATTGAAGGTGTACAAAGAAATTAATATGTTATCACTGTCAGATCAACGTAGATTAGCTGTGGCCAAATATGTCGCA
>JADBJO010000454.1:411906-419406 GCA_016801955.1 Conus betulinus
GTTTGAATTATTATTTGTTTTCATGTGGTATGTGTTTGAAATGGTCTTTTGAGTTGCACGATTTGCTTTCACTTTCCCAATATACTTGGGAGAGGGTCTTAGTCCCCTGGCTTTATACAGGAGAAATTCGTTTCTCCTCGAAGCATTCATATTGCTCGTTACTGTGTACTATTCTGATGAGGTAGAATGGAGACTAATCCTTTCAACTCCTGATTTAGCATGGGAGACAACTGCGTAGGACGCTTAGTGGCCGCTGACGACGAGCTCTAGGCTTGGGTAACTGTACCAAGACATTGTTGTGTGATCAATGTCTCCCTGTTCAGACGGGTGTTTTTTTCTCACCATCCTTTTCACTATTCTGGCATTTGGAAAGACAGGTAACTTTGAGGAAAAAGAAAAGTACTGCTTGACTGGATTTGGTGGTGAGGTTAGCTCCCTGCTCTCAATATTTTTCTCTGGAGGGGGCGGGAGGGACCTTAAACATCGCGATATTCCATGCCAAGTTGGGATAAGGCATTTATTTGGACAGAAAAACGTGTTCAAAAGTACTTTTAGAAGTAAAATTCCTTTTTCAAACTACTGTTATGTTACACTGACCAGGTTGACCGAGTTTCCCATGACTTCCGGGTCAATTCTGAGAGTTTAAAAGTTTGAAATTATCAACGCACATACATCGACTGATCATCCGGAAATCTGACAAAAACTATCCCTCCACAGGTGTTCTCTGGTGAGCAACAATTGTTTATATTGTAATCTCTCTCTCTCTCTCTCTCTCTCTCTCTCTCTCTGCCAGTTCTCTCTCTCTCTTTCATACTTGGGGATTGCACGTTAGTACATGCGCGAAGCTTGAGACTACCCGAGCAGATGACATGCGTTTTCGCGTTCAGTGATGCCTCTTGATGTTAAAATTTCTGATACAAGGTCCAAATTCAATGTTGAATGGAAGCCAACGCCTTCCAGAACAGAAGACAGCAACAAAGTTTTCTAAATCTCATGGACATATGCCTGAAAAACTGAAGGAAGGTCAGGAGAAGTTGAACAGCTGACAATGGCAAATACAGCAACTCGCTCCTGTGTTGAAACAATTAAAGACACACAACTCAAATCCAATACTGTCTCTATGGCACCCATTTCGCTAACCAAGGTATAGACAGACGAGAATGTTAAGAATTCCAAGACTGATAAGGTATTCCAGCCTAGGCAATTTGATGCTCCATATCTAATAAGTATAAATTCCTTGCCTTGTGCTACAGTTTTGCTAAACTCTATCACATGCTGTTCTATATTTAACTGTGTCCCTGTTCCTGATTTTTTGCTTTATATAATACAAATATCTTCTTTTTTAAGTTGAAAGAAAAGGTCCACTCACCTTGGTTACGGCAGCAGAGGAAGAAGTCTACCTCGGTTTCGATCTGGCAACTGTAACCGGGCGGGCAGTCGATCCTGTAAGGATCATCTCCACAGTTGGCCACAGCGACGCCTTTAAGAGTCCGCACCAGCAGTGGCAGTCCCACTACGCACTCGTCGTCCCGTGGGGTCTCCGGTGGGTCTCTGTTAACAAGAAATTGCTGCTGAGAAATGTATACATATATACGTACGAACATTCATACATACAGCTGTCTGTCTGTCTGTCTGTCTGTCTCTGTCTCTCTCTCACACACACACACACACACACGTGCGCGCGCGCGCACGCGCGCACACACACGTGTGTGTGTGTGCGTGTGTGTGTGTGTGTGTGTGTGTGTGTGTGTGCGTGTGTTACGACCTCTTTTTGTGAGAGAGCTTGCTCAGCATGTTTTGCTTTTTGTATCGATTATTAAATCAAAGTACTAGCATCTATTGGCTACCTCCATATTGAATCTGCTTCTCTCCCCCCCCCCCCCCCCCACCCCCCTCCCCTCCCCCCCCCTACTCGATACTTGCCGTATTCACAATTTCTGTCAGAGCGATCTTAGCATTTTGTACTTGAAAAAAATCAGTCCTATTTTCTTCTTTTCTTTGTATCAATGTAATGGTGGGTTTGTCAACATATGTATTGTATAACTTGTTTCAGGGGGACAGCTGTTACAAGGCATTCCTACACTTTATTAATTCACAAACTGTGCATTTCTTGATAACAAAAGTCATACTTTCTTCATATAGAATTACTGTTTTTGATCGAGTACAGATTTATGGGAATCATGATGGTTACACAGTGGTCACTTTCTCCATAGTGCTTTGATTAATTACTGAGCGGCTTGCTCATGCGGTTTTTTTTTTTTTCATCCGAGATCTCACAGAATGATGAGTGTTTTTTTTTTTCTTTCCTTACGAATATGACATGCAAAACAGACCTTTAAAACGTAGTCATACAACTGTAATGGACTTCGGAAATTTTTTACTTTATTCGCTCTAAACAGAATTTACATACTTTATGTTTTCAAGAGTCACACTCATCACGGCAAAAGGCAATTTAAGTGACATTCATATGGAATTTGTATCCTACTACCCGAGCGTACACATGGTGCAGTTTAATTCCATAAAATAAGCAAGACTCAATTACTTTTTAGTCGGTGGAGACTAGACTAACAAAGTGACAGAGGTGTTTACTGAACCAGGATATCGGTCCGACCGACCGTTTGTTGTCCTGGCAGTGAAAAGGGAACAATCTAAACGTGATCGACCTTCCTGGACATTTAATAACAGCTCATCAACAGAGAACAATCAAGCTTTGCAAATACAATATCACCAAAGAAGTGTAAAAAGTATTTGATAGCAATTTATAACTTTGACAATGTTGATACAATTTATCAGTATAACCTGACTTTCTAAGGGAGTGATCTGGTCTTTCTTGAAACCTTAATAATGGAAATAAGCGTGAGAATAACTTTGTATGTAACATATAAAAGACAGAACGGTGAACAAGAAAAATTTGGAAAAAAAAAAAGAGAAAATATTGACCTAGACTTAGACGAAACAGACGAAACACCTGTGTTATAATTGAAAGTATAGTTACAAGAATAAAGACAGTGTAATGTACAAGGAGGAAACAATAAAATCGAACTTTTATAGCTTAGAAGTTTTGTCGGCATACCAGTACCAGTTTTAAAAGAATGATGGCAATGTTATTTCGGATCTGAGGAATTTTGGACGAAGTGAAATCATAGCATGAACGATTGATGCTTACAGAGATGTGGCTGACAGTAACCTTTCAACTGAATTGCCCGACGTTCCAACTTTAACTGATAAGGAAAAAAACATGTTGAAGGGCTTGTCACATGTCAAGAAGCAGCAACCGTTATAAAGCAACTGAATTCTTCAAGAGTCGTGGTCCTGGTGGGTTCATGTAGAGGTGTGTTTTTTTTTTTTTTTTTTTTTTTTTGTTTTAGTTTTTAGTTTTTTTTAAGATGTTGATCATTTCTTGTACGTTCTGTAAATGAAGAGTTTCAGAATAGACGGCAGTCAGTAGCACATAGGCAAGGAAATGTATTCCAAAAGGAGGAAAACTGAGTGTATTTACAGCTGCCGCCCTGTATCACCCACTAACTTGCTTACAAGATCGGTTCCGCATGTATTACGAATCGTTTAAACACATTCAATGATACATGAAAGTCAGAAGGATTTTTTATGGCACATTTGGTTATTTTAGATATCTTGATAAATTATATGTTGAAAAAGAAAATGCTCCTAGTATTTTCTTTTTATCTCATTGATTTGAAAAAAGGATCCACAAATCCACAGTCCAGAAATTATTGTACCTGTGCCGTTTAATAAACTCATCGATATGCAAATTTTGTGAGCAAGAGGAACGGACGTCTCACGTGCCGTTTGACTGCGACATTACACATCAGTTTTAAATGAATTTTCAGCTGTTGATTCGGAAATGTTGTATTGTCATGATGTAACAGAGAAGGAACGCGTGCTATTTGGTGTACAGCTAAACATACAGACAGATCCACGATTTGAAAAAAAAAAAAATCATTATTTCATTTATTAAAGTCTACTTGTACGAATCTAAATTGTTAAATGCACAAACACATCAACAAATCTTTGTAGATATATAGAACGTCACATGCCAATCATGAGTGGAATACGTAAACAGTTTTTGAACAATATTGGCTACTGTACAATTCGATTCTTGAATAATCTGAGCGAATGCGTGCAAAAGAGAACGTACACAGTTTATCTGTAAACTGTCTCATTCGTCACGATTTACCCCCGACTGCGTGTTTTTGAAAATGGTTTAATATTTGTATATGCGAGTGTACCTTTTGTTGTGTACGAATGTGAAAGCAGACCCCGCCCTACGCCTCCCCTTGCCCTCCCTGTGTTGTTTGTTTGTTTAGTTTTTGTTAGTCTATTGCTACATAGTAACTGCAATGCGCGCATACGTGTCAACACAAATACAAGGTACAGGTATGCTGCAGAGAGAGAGAGAGAGAGAGAGGGGGGGATAAAAGGAAAGAGCTAGAGAGCGAGTGTACATTGACACAACATGACATGCATACGACAGAGATGGAGAACTGAAGTCGTATGTCAAGAGACAAGGCACTGGGAACTGTTGAACATAAACGTCTTGTAGAATTAATGGTATTCCAACTGACCCAAGCACTGCGGTGACACTTGCTTCGTGTCAAACACCTCTCGGCATTCCTTCCCTTTGGCGCATTTCTGAGCAACGGACAGGAAACAGAGAGTATGGTTTTCTTACTGAAAATACAACTTTTTTGTTCTTTTTTGCTTTGAACAAACTACCAGTCTTTAATGGATCTTCCTCACATCGCTAAAGGTGGTTACATTAAAATATCTAACACTTTGTGTAAACTCCGCAATGTTTCTGATCATGAATGATAACTTAAGCAAACAAAAAGTACATACAGCTAAACGAAATTTTTCGAAGACTTTTTCTTTTCTTCTTCGAACCCATCATTAGTATTAAACTTCAACATCCCTTATCATACCATATGCTTCAAAATCACTGAGGGGAAATGCAAGAAAGAAGACTGGCAGTAAAACTTAACTTGACCTGCAGCCTTGGCGTGTAAGAAAAGGCCAGGCATTCTAACAGTTTGAAAAACATTATTTTTTATTTGTACATATCAATAAAAACACTGAGCAACTCAGCGTGGATAACCCGAATGAGTTTGATCTACAGGCGATCAGTCCATATAAAATCAAATGCTTTATAACAACCTATACATGCACCATATCGGGTTTTTTTTTTTTCAGATTAAAAAAAAATAACACAAAGCAACATAGAGTTTAAATCTGAAACGACTCCCATAAAACTGCAGCACTTTCGAAAATCACTGTGACATCCTGAATTTTATGACTACGTAATACCCTAAAGATCGCTGAAACGTTGAACAACGGCATGCCTTTTACCATGGTACATTTTCTTTAAAAAGAAAAGAACGCTCTCTCTCTCTCTCTCTCTCTCTCTCTCTCTCTCTCTCACACACACACACACACACACACACACACACACACACACACACAGAGAGAGAGAGAGAGAGAGAGAGAGAGAGAGAGAGAGAGTCACAGTCACAGTCACACGGTACACGCACACGTTAGAACACAATACAAAAACCGCAGAACACAATACCACAAGATGGGCAGTTCTCAAACTTCCGCTGTATCTCACCACATTGTCACAGGTGTTGGGAGGGACAGGGGAGGTGCAGGCGGTACCCCCCACACGCGGTGCTGCAGCACTTTTTCCCCTTATCACAGTCCGTGTCTTCTCCACACGTGAATGCACACAGGCCGATTGTGTCTGGTCCCGGAGTGGGGCACTGTCCTGTAGTGTCCTCTGTGACAAAGATCAAAGACTCCATGATTTTAGCTGTCATGTGACCCCTTTGGGGGCATGGAGACCTGGCATTCACAAATAAACCATGAAAACACACACAGGCATAGCATTGGTAGGAAATTAACAGAATGCAGTGTGTTATGACTACAATGGCCGAATAACTAGTAAGCAGAAACCTAATGGCAAAAAAGGTTAAACGACTTAATATATTAGAATATAGTCAAATTTACAAGCTTTTTCTTTCCATCAAATCTAGAAAAGTTATCAACTCAGTTACCACCTGTCTATTTTCTAGGTACCATATTTGCACACACACACACACACACACACACACACACACACACACACACAATCTGCCAGGAGCAATGACCCATAGGTTTAAATCAAATACGTATTGCTGAATTTGTTTAAACCAAATATACTCCTAAGTCATTAAGATAATCAGGGAATTGTCAGCTTGCACAGGTTTTCTCCCTCTGTTAAATTGTTCATATATATGATTGTTTGGTCAATCAGTGAAAGACTGCATCTCTTAGATGATCCAAGTAAAGGCTGTTCTGCACAATTCTAGCTGCTATCAGCACTTACGTCACTGACAATGCTTGGGTTATTAAACAGTAGAGCTGACCACTCTGACTGTTGACACGTTTTGATCTCCCTTGCATACTTAAATGGATCCTCGAGCATTGGCTCAATGGTTTTCCCCACACTTATAATATTTATATAATCATTTTAGTTTTTCATCAACTTATTTCCTTACCACACCTTCTTTTGCTTTACTTCTACCCTTCGCTGGCTGCTTTGGGGTGTTGTTGGATTTTGTTGTTGAAACCCTTAGTGGTGAGAATACCACAGAATTGTAGACAGTGATAAATCTCCATTTGATGCCGACGAAGCACAGACACAATCAAGCACAGACACTATCAACCGTGTCTCCCTGACGGGCCCGATCCAGCGGACGAAAAGGTGTCGGAGCAGGCGATATGAATGGCTCTGTCTTCAAGATGGATTGCAATGGTTCTGACGTGGTGATTACATAAAATTTCATAATGATGTTTTCCTGATTCATTTTCTAACGCTCCCCCTCATTGTTTTGAGAATTTTTATTCAGTCATTACTGTAACGACGGAGGAATTGTGGGCCTGCACTCGTTACCCACACAACTAAATCGTTCAACGTATACGTCGTCTTCTTATTTTTATGTTCCCATTTTATTCATCTTCAACCTCCCTCCCCCCATTTTGTTGTTAAGTTCAAATCTTTGCCAACTCATTACTATAATGATGGAAGAATTGTTAGCCTGCGCTTGTTTTCCCCCACTACTGTTCAACATATATACATCTTTGAAAAAGATCGAAGGCTGGTGTGGTACCCTCTCTCTGTTTCATTTAATGTTCATTCATTTATTTTCTTTCTTTTTCTTGCATCCTCTCTTTGACCTCCGCTTACCCTCATTCCTCCCCTCATTGTTTCTGTTTTGTTCATCTTCGACTTTCATTATCTTTTTCTTCCTCTGTGTATGTATGCGTGGGCACGCTTTTTTTTTTTTTTTTTTTTTTTTTTTTTTTTTTTTTGTCAAAGTGTTGTTGTTCGATGGAACATTGCATCAGCAATATAATTGCCTGTTTACATCAAGTCATCCATGAAACAGAGAGAGAGAGAAACAAAAAGATAATGAAAATCGATATAGTTTTGTCCGGTGAAAGACC
>JADBJO010000454.1:424406-431906 GCA_016801955.1 Conus betulinus
GTGTGTGTGTGTGTGTGTGTGTATGTGTGTGTGTGTGTGTGCGTGTGTGTGTGTGTGTGTGTGTCTGTGTGTGTGCGTGTGTGTGTGTTTGTGTATGTGTGTGCGTGTGTGTGTTTGTGTATGTGTGTGCGTGTGTGTGTGTGTATGTGTGTGAGTGCTTGTGTGTGTGTGTGTGTGTGTGTGTGTGTGTGTGTGTGTGTGTGTGTGTGTGTGTGTGTGTGTGTGTGTGTGTGTGTGTGTGTGTGCGTGTGCCCGCGTGTGTGCGTGTGTGTGTGCGTGCGTGCATGCATGTGTGTAAGTGTGTGGGGGGATGGGGGGTGGTGGTGAGAAGTTATATACTGGTAATAGAGGCTTACGCACTCTGCTCACTTTCCGCAGTGCTGTTCACATTGGTGCCAGTCAGCGTGAAGGCTGAAAACGAGAGGTGACGAGCACACAGACTTTGCCAACACACTAGGCGCTTCACACCACCAGAAGCACCAGAGAAGAAGAAATACCAGCAAACAGGTAGATCATCCAACAGAACCTTCTGCAGATAAAGAACGATTGATCGGAAAAGAATGCAGAAAGTCTGCAAGATGCGGCTGACATCAATGGTGTGAAGACATTTCACGTGGGCCTCCGTACTATCTATGGACCAAAGATCCATTTGTGCTTCTGACCACACCACACTGCTGACAGATAAGATTGGCATCTTTGCTCGCTGGGCTAATCACTTCAATGCTGTCTTGAATAGAGACGAGTCAGTATCCCGAGAAACAATTGCAGTGCTCCCCCAACTGCCAGTGAAGGAATCTCTGGCAGACCCACCCTTCAGTGCAGAGACTGCGAAGGTTCTGAAGCAGACCACGTCCAGGAAAGCACACAGAGCAGATGGAATTTTAGCTGACATCTTCAAGAATGGAGGCGAGGTACTCCTGGAAAAGCTGACGTACCTCTTCCAGTCCATATGGGAAAGGAAGAATTGCCCCAAGACTTCAAAGACGCCTCTATTCTACATACCTATAAGAGCAAGGGTGTTGAAGCGTCCTTTGACAATCATCGTGGGATTTTCCTCTTGTGCATCGCAGGAAAGATTTTGCCTGGGCCTTGAACAGACTCATCACCCACATAGCTGACTCCATCGTTCCTGAATCACAGTGCGGGTTTCGCGAAGACAGGGGCACAACCGACATGATATTTGCTGTTCGCCAGCTACAGGAGAAGTGACGTGAGCAGAATCAGGAACTCCACATGGTGCATCCAGAGTTGTTCAAATGGCAAAGTCTTTACCCTGTGACGACTTCAGGCCAAGACTCAAGTATTTGATGTGCTCTTCTGAGAGACTTGCTCTTCGCTGATAACTGCACACTGGCCGTGCACTCCCATGACGACATACAGTACATCACCATTGCTTTGATGATGCACGGCCCTCTGAAGGATGCATGGTGAAGATGGCATACCTTGCCAACCCTCTACAACCATTTCGTGATCCATTTGGGTAAAGGCACGTGACCTACTGAACGGCCAAAGTTGAATATGGCACCCTCTACACAAAAGGACCAATATCTGATTTTTTAAAAATCCCTTCAACTTGAACGTTACATGTCGCGCCTACAGTGATCTCGGAATACTCGCTTACCTTTGATCGCATTTCTGTTGACGCTTCTCTCACTGTCCCAATGGATCACGTCGATAGCTTTGCATACCTGGCACTTTGTGTACTCACCCACATCAGCGCAACAGGCACCGTTGATCGGCACGAGGTCCGGAGCGGGACAACCGCGCTTGCTGTCGAAGAGTTTGAGTTCCGATCCCCTCAGGCGGCCAAACTTGCTTCGTTTCTTTTCTTCCTGACTTCCAGCAGAGGGTGGCCTGTGGCACCGCACATCTCAGGGCCTCCGTTCTTCGGTATATTGACAGGATCTGGATGGAACAAAAAGGGGGAAACAATAATCCTGACCTAATAGTACTGTCACCACTTCCACCATGAATGATAATGTGGTAAGTAAGATTGAGGAAACGAAGAGCAGGAGATGTTTAAAATATGATTTTTATCATTATCATTAGAAGAAGAAGAAGAGAAGAAGAAGATGATGATGATGATGTTGATGATGATGATGATGATGATGATATCAAGAGTGAAGAAGAAGAAGAAGAAGAGGAGGAGGAGGAGGAGGAGGAGGAGGAACAGAAGGAGGAGGAGGACAACAGTAATTATACGATAACAATGATAAGGCCAACGACAACAATGATGGCGAAAACGACGACGACAACGACGACGACAATGACGACGACGACGACGACGACGACGACGACGACGATGACGATGATCATGTTGATAAATGATGTAGTATGTGACAAATACATTTTGAGCGACACGAAGCTTATTATCATAATTCTCTACGTTTTATATCTTCACGTTTTATATCTTCTTTACGTTGTGTGAGAATTGTGTTGGTGATGTCTTTTGATAAAGAGAGAAAAAATTACTCAAACAGACGGACGGGCGAGCGCACAAGAAGATGGACGAGCGAGCAAGCGAGTGGGCGAAGGAGTCAAAGAGAGACAGACAGACAGACAGACATGGAGAGAGAGAGAAATAGAGACAGACAGACAGAGGGAGAGACAGACGGACAGACAGACACTCAGGTAGGCAGGCAGACAGACAGAGACAGAAAAATACACACAAATAGAGATAGGAGAGAGAGGGGGAGGTTAAAAAAGATGCACTCAGAGAGAGAGAGAGAGAGAGAGAGAGAGAGAGGACCGAGCAATAAACGACACGTACGTATACATCTGGGTCCAATCGTCTTGTATAGACTCTTGACGATGCGACAGACAGATTTTCCTTGACACGTCTGCAAAATGTTCCACTCTTCACATGCATGACTCAAGATTCCTACAGACAGACAGGCAGACAGATAGACAGACAGACAGACAGACGGACATGCATGCATACACGCATGCCCTTATACATACATACATATATACGCACACACAAAACTAGGCCTACATACTCACACATATACATACATCATACATACATACATATGCATGTACACACCTATATGCATATATAAATCCATATTCATGTGTCGATGGGATGGCTTTGATGTATAATTGTTAAATCTTATATAATGCGGGGGTATCAAAAAGCAACAATCATCCAGTGTAAAAGATCTTAACAATCCTCTCTCTCTCTCTCTCTCTCTCTCTCTCTCTCTCTCTCTCTCTCTCTGTAGCGCGCGCGCGCGCGCGCACACAAACATACAAGCATTCATGCATGCATTTATTAATGTCTTCATATCTACGTACATACATACACCCACACCGACACACACACACATGCATACATACATACAACCACCCAATACATATATACGTACCCACCACCCATACATACATACACACAAACATACATACATACATATGAAGAATAGGTCACATGTATACTTGCACACACACACACACACACACACACACACACACACACACACACACACACACAGAGTGAGAGAGAGAGGACATTACCGTTTTGGTACAGGTGATGTCCGGAGGTTTCGGATGGTGCAGACTGGCAGTGACCATCACTGTCCCCGCCACCTGCAAATCACACACAGCTGTAGACCCATCCTGAGCTGGTACTCCCAACACGTGAAAGGGAGAGAGACAGATGTCACCTCACCTGTGCAGAACGGTACAGGTAGCACTACCATTGTACGGCCTGCAGTCGGACAATGACAATGAAAACACCAACGGCTCTTCCTACCAACCAGAAGAGACGTTACTATTTCAGGTGCAGGCAAGGGAAGTAATTGCTGAGTATTGTTACAAAAGATCATCTCTTTGATTTGTCCCTTGAACAGAACAATTAACTTGTTTCTGTTAAAGATCAAGGGGATTTTAAACGAGAAGAAGCTGAATTGGCCACTTAACAAAATTTTCTTTTTGTTGGATATGATTTTGCACATGAATTCCTCTCTGTGTAATTTATATGAGGCATGTTAGAGTTTGGGTTTAGTATCTAATCTTTCTTTATGTCCAAGACTTTGGTTAATTTCACTGAGACATGAACACATGAACACATTTACAGTAAAAAAAAAAAGACATAAACATTGCAACATGTTATGGCCACAGTGTTGTACTTGAAGAATATACCGTGCTTTATAAAGCCCTTTACCCCTGTATTAATTATTTTGTCCGTGGAGTTGGATAAGATTTTACTTACATTTAACTAACAGTGAATGCATTGTCGTTCCCTTTTTTGTTCAGTCAGACGGACTTTCGGGCATGCAGACAAGACATCAGCACGCTTTGATTACTGTTCATTTCGGGAGCAAAATATTTTGAATAAAGACAAAACTCAATGTCGTTAACTGTCATAAAACACGCGGGTGTTTGAAAGAATCGTTAGTGCTAGCAACGTCCTGAATCTCATCAAAACGTTCTTTAGTTCCAGACCTTCGAACTCATCCTCTAACTTCACACAGATTTAATGAAATGTCGAACCGAAACAATGTATCACCATGTTCTTTGCACACGAACGAAAACACAATTGTTCATAGTTGACTCCGATCTGGAGCTCAAAAGATACAATGTGCACAACATGTTTCAACAGACGAAACCCGGGAAGTAAGCATATCCAACAAACAAGTCAAAGATGAATAGACCTCTATAATCAAAGCATACTTTCCTTTCTTCGTATTGAGAAAAAACCCAACTGATTTATTTCGATTTTAGACAATAAGATATTATTACAATAATGAATTTGTAGAAAACATGAATAAAACGTGTGCTGCTGTGAATGGACCGATTTCAATGTTTCACATTCCTCAGCTTCCAACTACCACCTGTGATTTTTGATTCACACTTTTCACATTATGCCGGCAGCTTATCAATCATTATCCGTCATAACATGTAACAAATTCCAAAACCACTGTGTGTGTCAGGTTTCACCGTTCTTCTGTTCTAAAAATCTCATGTTCTTCCTAAGTGGGTAGAAAACCTGATTTTAAAAGTATTTCAGAATTTATCTTTATTATACGGGCAGTTTTCGTGAACTGTTCATAATTTAAAGTATCTTTCATACTTTTTAACGTTGTTTCCCTCCGGCAACAGTTCATCTACTTTGTTGTTTTCATACTTTTTAATGTTGTTTTCCACTGGCAACAGTTCATTTTACTTTGTTGTTTTCATACTTTTTAACGTTGTTTCCCTCCGGCAACAGTTCAACTACTTTGTTGTTTTCATACTTTTTAATGTTGTTTTCCACTGGCAACAGTTCATTTACTTTGTTGTTTTCATACTTTTTTAACGTTGTTTCCCCCTCCGGCAACAGTTCATCTACTTTGTTGTTTTCACACTTTTTAATGTTGTTTCCCATTGGCAACAGTTCATTTACCTTGTTGTTTTCATACTTTTTAATGTTGTTTCCCACTGGCAACAGTTGATGTTTTCATACTTTTAAAGTTGTTTCCCATTGGCAACAGTTCATTTATTTTGTTGTTTTCATACTTTTTAATATTGTTTCCCACTGACAACAGTTCATTTATTTTGTTGTTTTCATACTTTTTAATGTTGTTTCCCACTGGCAACAGTTCATTTAATTTGTTGTTTTCATACTTTTTAACCTTGTTTCCCTCCGGTGAAAACACAGGCTCACTTACTACACACGTTTGGTGAAAACATAGGCTCACTTGCTACACACGTTTGGTGAAAACATAGGCTCACTTGCTACACACGTTCGGTGAAAACACAGGCTCACTTACCACTCGTTCGGTGAAAACATAGGCTCACTTACTACACACGTTCGGTGAAAACATAGGCTCACTTACTACACACGTTCGGTGAAAACATAGGCTCACTTACTACACAAATTTGAAACAAGGAAGTAAAACTGTTTTTTCAAAGTCAGTAAGGACTTATAATCGTGGAATACGTTGATTGAAAACCAGCATAACATAGTCACCAATCTATCTATCTATATCTATCTATATCTATCTATCTATCTGTCACATAGTCACCAATCTATCTATCTGTCTGCTTATCTCTCTCTCTCTATCTATCTATCTATCTATCTATCTATCTGTCTGTCTGTCTATCTATCTATCTATTCGTCTGTCTATATGTCTTTTTGTCAGTCTGTCTGCTCTCTCTGTCTGTCTGTTTGTCTGTGTCTGCCCCTCTCTCTCTGTCTGTCTGTCTCTCCCCCCCCCCCTCTCTCTCTCTCTCTCTTTCTGTCGCTCTCTCTTTCTCTGTCTGTCTGTCTGTCTATCTCTCTCTCACACTCATAAGCCATCCAGCCTGACCCATGATCGCTCAATATAGAAGAGTGTGAATGTGACTGTGACTGTGAACCTTGACATTTTCATTAATTCGACAGTATTACACCTAGAGACTGTGTTCATCGAGTTAAGTGAATTTGTTTTTTAATTCTTAGTATAAATGTACGAAATAAGTGCAACAAAAGCTAACTGATTAAAAGCTGAGGAAGATTGTAAGCAAGGTCTAATGCCTTTCACGCTAACAAACGTTTTTCGATTGTCATGTTATGACCTTGATCTTGAATGAGAATCATGTTGTTACAATCCCTCGTCACTGTGCCACGTTCAACAAAGGAAAGGACAGCCTCCAGGCTGTGTCGTCACCTGAAGTTTTCCTTTACTGCCACGGAGTGATCGCGATACCTTTATGGATTATTCAGGGGACCCGAAGCGAGTGAGGTGAAGGATGGGGGGGCGGGGTGCAGGGAGGGGGAGGGGAGGGGAGGGGAGGGGGTGAATGGAAAAGGAGAGGACTGAGGTCGCGGGGGACAGAAGATGGGGAAGGAGAGAGGGGGAAGGGGTGACGGTGGTAAGGAGAAGGGATAGCGGGAGATTGGGAGAGAAGAGAGGGGATGGGGGGATGGGGCACGGTAAAGGAGTGGGGGGCTGGGGAGGTGCAGGGGATAAAGTAGGGGGTGTCATAGAGAAGGAGAAGAGCGGGAAGGGAGACGGGGTGACGGCAGCCTTTAGACAGACAGACAGATAGATAGACAGACAGAAAGATAGATTGACAGAGAGAGAGAGAGAGAGAGAGAGAGAGAGAGATTTGTTATGTAATGCTGCTTATAGCCCTGCTGACCGCAATGGGCCATATCAGGGCTGTCACCATGTTGAAGTCAACTCACAAGTCACTGAAAAACACCATTCACACATTTCTAAAATATATCTTTTAAAAACACACGAGAAACTTCGCTAAAAATTCTTTCTTCCGTGAAATCTTAGATCAGATGAAAAACGTTAGTCTCCCTTAGGAATTCGATCACGTCAGGTGGGACATCTCTGAACAAGGTTTTCATGGAGTCTGCTATAAAGTATCTTGCTTCACATCGTGCAAGTCCCAACACTCTAAAAGAATTGTTCCACTGTGAGTGGTGCATGACAAGGAATGCACCACGGAGCTTCTTCACCTTAAAAAAAAACATTGGGTGTAAAACGGGTGCCTGTTTCATAACGGGTGGCCTGTTTCATAAACGGC
>JADBJO010000454.1:436906-446906 GCA_016801955.1 Conus betulinus
TGGCAATGAGTGTGAGAGAGTGGACACAACAAAGAATGGCAACCAGTGGGAGAGTGGACCAAGCAAAGAATGGCAACCAGTGGGACAGTGGACCAAACAAAGAATGGCAACCAGTGGGACAGGGACCAAACAAAGAATGGCAACCAGTGGGACAGTGGACCAAACAAAGAATGGCGACCAGTGGGACAGTGGACCAAACAAAGAATGGCAACCAGTGGGACAGTGGACAAAACAAAGAATGGCAACGAGTGGGATAGTTAACCAAACAAAAAATGGCAACCAGTGGGACAGTGGACCAAACAAAGAATGGCAACCAGTGGGACAGTGGACCAAACAAAGAATGGCAACCAGTGGGACGGTGGACGAAACAAAGAATGGCAACCAGTGGGACAGTGGACAAAACATAAGAATGGTAAACAGAGGGACAGTTAACCGAACAAAGAATGGCAACCAGTGGGAAAGTGGACCAAACAAAGAATGGCAACCAGTGGGACAGTGGACCAAACAAAGAATGGCAACCAGTGGGACAGTGGACAAAACAAAGAATGGCAACAAGTGGGACAGTGGAGCAAACAAAGAATGACAACCAGTGGGAGAGTGGACAAAGCAAAGAATTTCAACCAGTGGGAGAGTGGACCAAACAAAGAATGGCAACCAGTGGGAGAGTGGACAAAGCAAAGAATCGCAACCAGTGGGACAGTGGAGCAAACAAAGAATGGCAACCAGTGGGAGAGTGGACAAAGCAAAGAATTTCAACCAGTGGGAGAGTGGA
Source organism: Conus betulinus (assembly GCA_016801955.1). Lineage (NCBI taxonomy): Eukaryota > Metazoa > Mollusca > Gastropoda > Neogastropoda > Conidae > Conus > Conus betulinus. The sequence goes on from JADBJO010000454.1 coordinate 437,679, forward strand.
CCAAACAAAGAATGGCAACCAGTGGGAGAGTGGAGAAAGCAAAGAATCGCAACCAGTGGGAGAGTGGACCAAACAAAGAATGGCAACCAGTGGGAGAGTGGACAAAGCAAAGAATTGCAACCAGTGGGAGAGTGGAGCAAACAAAGAATGGCAACCAGTGGGAGAGTGGACAAAGCAAAGAATCGCAATAAGTGGGACAGTGGACCAAACAAAGAATGGCAACCAGTGGGAGAGTGACAAAGCAAAGAATCGCAACCAGTGGGACAGTGGAGCAAACAAAGAATGGCAACCAGTGGAAGAGTGGACAAAGCAAAGAATCGCAACCAACGGACAAAACGGAGAGGACGGACAGAGAATGGTCAGCAATGAAAGTGGGCAAAGAGAGAATTGCGACAGTGGGAGGGTGGGAAAAGGCGACGAGTCAGAGTGTAGACAAAACAGAGAGTAGCTGCGAGTGGGGGAGTGGATAACAGAGAATGGCGACCACAGAGAAAAGAGACGACAGAGAGAATGGCCACCAATGGGAGAATGGGTGAAAGAGAAAATGGCAACCAATGGCAACGAAGGAATGGCGATCAGTGTCAGAGCGGACAGAAGAGAGAAGAGCAGCCAGTGAGACGGTGGAAGAAGACAGGGGGCAGGGCAGCCAATGGGAGAGTCGACAACACAGAAAACGCCATCCAACGAAACAGTCGATGAACGAGACAACGGCGACCAATGGGAGAATGGACAATGGCGACCAATGAGAAGATGGCAACCAGCAGATACTGAACAGAAGGGAAAACGTTCAGTTCAGTTCAGCGGTTTATTTAACGTCTGTTCACCATTGATGATATTAGACGAAGAAGGGAAAAAGGCAGCCATGGAAATTCTGCAAACGAGAGAAAGGCAACCAATGAGACCGTGGACAAAAGAGAAAATGGCAACCAATGAGACATTAGAAAAAAAGAAGAAAAAAAATAGCGACCAATCGGATGAAGAACATAAGAAACAAATGGTGACCAATGGCACAGGGGACAATTGATGGATACTTATATAGTGCCTATCCTCGGCAAGAGACCAAGCTCTAAGCGCTTTACAATCCACATTTTCGTTTACACAACGGGTTGCCTACCTGGGTAGAGCCAACTGAAGAGCTGCCTTCTGGCGCTTCATTCAGTCGTTTTCCGTGTCATCCAGTCAATATAGTTCACTTCATTTCCTAACTTCTTTCATTCTTTCCATGTCTCACGCAGGGTGTATGCTATTTGTAACGTGTCATCCATACCAACAGCCAAACTGGCCTTATTGTCCGAAAGTTGGTGACGGGATTGTATGTGTGTGCAAGATGTTATGCGTGCTTTCACACACGGAACCTCGGTTTATAGTCTCATTCGAAGGACTGTGTGGGAAATAGAGTCAGAACCATGTTAACTCCATGGGAAAAATCCCCCTGTACCGAAACGGCCCGGCAGAGAAATATTTCACCGTCGTATTTCTTTTAGATTTATATCTTCTTTTTATTTCAAAATGAACTGTAAGGTATTTTCAAAGTTCTTAAACAAAGACAGCAGCAGACAAATCTGGAAGGGAGATCTGTAGGTATATACGTTTTGATGATTAGAAATGTTATGATCCTCTTGCGCCTGAGTGGGGATGGGGTCGAGGAGGGGAGTGGAAGGAGGGGAGGGGGGGGGGTAGTGTTGTGTTTGAACAGATTGTAAAGAAAATTGTTTTTATCTTTGAAACTTTTTTTCAGGATGTTTTCGTTTTTTTGCCGTTCAAGAAATCTGACTAAACCATGTACTCAGTATTTCGCTTAATTATGACTTCTAGTGCAAATTGAGTTGAGGCAAACGTTTAGGATTTATTTATATACTTCGAAAACAAACTGCGTTTTGTATCTTTTGATTAAAAAGAAAAAAACTAGAATGCTAACTCTAAACATAGTAAATTGACTTTTTCCCGAAGGGTTCCCTATTTTTCATTGGTCATCAATTTGTGTTATGTACAAATTACCAAATCTGCATTCGACATCATTGATATCAGTTTCTTTACTATCGTTTCGTATGATGATAGCTAACAATTTGACTGTTGGTATAACACGATTGAACAGACTGTATTTCCCTGCTTACAATCTTGTTAAAAAAATAGACCGGCCGTCAACTAAAAAGGGCAATTTTCTACTTTCATAAAATATTGCCACTCAAAATATCATATCCCAAACCATAACATTTCATTACAAAATAATCCTGTCTAAAAGATCAAGGATTTATCGATTTATCTCAGGCTATCTTTACAATTTCTTCGTGTGCACGAAATACGTTCATTACTCCACTTGTCGAGAACGAGAAGAAAACTACAATCAACTCTGTATGTGCATGTGTGTGTGTGTGTGTGTGTGGTGTGGTGTGGTGTGGTGGTGTGTGTGTGTGTGTGTGTGTGTGTGTGTGTGTGTGTGTGTGTGTGCGTGCGTGCGTGCGTGCGTGCGTGCGTGTGTGTGTGTGTGTGTGAGGGACAGATAGACAGATCGACAATTGAGAGACAGATAGGCAGATACAGACAGGTAGACAGACAGACGGACAGACAGACAAAGGCAGACAGGTAGTGACGGACGAATGGACAAAGACAGACAGACAGACAGACAGACAATACAGACAGACAAGCTGACAAGCAGACAGACGGACAGACAGACAGACAGACAGACAAACTGACAGACAAGACCGACCAAAAAGACCACCGTGACTATCTGGAACATGTTGCCTTCCCACCGAACGATCGTTACCGGAGGAGGGGTTGCTCATCAACGGCTTTGGTCTCCTCTCCCTTTCGCTCTATATAAAGCCTGCCCACCCCCACCCCCATGCCGCCCCAACGTTCACACTCTCACACCACCATCCCCTCTTTATACTCCCTGCCCACCCCCACCCACCCGCCCCCAGGTGCAAAATCACACCTACCATCCCCTCTTTATACTGCCTGCCCACAACACCCCTATTTTCACACTCACACCGATTATCCCCCGTCCCCTCCGCCTTCCCCTCCCCCAACTCCGCATAGCACCCCTCCTTCCCTCATCCTCCAAACAACGCATGCGCCTGGCGCTTCACCTTCACTTTTCCTTCACATCTTTCATAGGATATTTCCAATATCCAGTCCACCTACTTCCCTATTCTTCCATCCGCCCCGCCCTGTTTTACTGCATTTTATTTCTCTGTATCTTTCAGTCTGTGTGTGCGTGCATGCGTGCATGCGTGTATGCGTGCATGCGTGCGTGTGTGTGCATGTGTGTGTGTGTGTGGGGGGGGGGGGGTGCGCGCGCGCGTGCGTGTGTGTACATGCGTGGGTGCGTGTGTGTGTGTGCGTGCGTGCATGCGTGCGCGCGTGTTTACGTGTGTGTGTGTGTGTGTGTGTGTGTGTGTGTGTGTGTCCCGCTCTTTCCATGTCAACGACTCCTTGCCTGAATGATCCCTCTCCTCCTCTCCACACGCGCTCGTACACAAACATACTTTCTCTCATCTTCTCCCCAACCAAATACGTCCCACCCTAAAATGAACTATTCAGCCGACAAAATGCATTTTACTCTGTTGAGGAAATAAAACACACTGAACTAATAAACCGCAAGATGGGTGTACCTGCGTATTTGTCGTCGTTTTAATCATTCGCAAGCACTTAAAATCGATAGTCAAATTACCATTTGTGTGTAAAACAAGGATACGACGAATATGTCTAAATCCAATCTAGAAATACGTTGGGTTTTTTTTTTTTTTTAAACCGGTAATCCAAGGCTGTGAGACAGATTATCAAAACAGAGCAACCTTCAAATCACCGTTTCAAAATAACAAGGCTGTAGACGTCTTTGATCTGGAGTTTGAGGCATCTCAGAGCAAGACCAGATTCAGAGAGAACTGCCCTCATTTAAAAATGAATGGAGAAAAAAAAAGCATAACAAGACAAATAAAATTAATAATAAAAGTTGATGCAATTTTGAAAGCTTTTCAGAATTACACCGTGGTTGAATTTTAAGCAAAATAAAAGGTCATAAAAAATCATTAGCAGCAAACATGGAAACGTGTGTGGGATAGACAATGCGTTCCCCCTCCCTCTCCCTTTCCCTCTCCCCAAAACACCACTTTTGTTTTGTCAGTGGACTAGAAAACTAACCAAAATGGGACCTCCCTACAAACCTCCTGCAGAACGGGATCCAACCTTGTCACTCTATACTTAGGGAAGAGAACTGTCATTAGTGAGCAGACGAAGCAAATCGATTTTCACTGTCATTTTACGCCGTAACTGTACATCGAGTTTTCACTATGTAGGACGCCTGTCAGCCGCATCCCTCGTTAGGTCTGGCTTCTGGTCACAGAAATGGCAGAAACATGAACACCTTCCAAAGCAAATGTCCAGCCTGGTTCAAGCATTCACGGCTTGACCCTTGGGACCACCACATTGGCCGGAATGGTCTAACTTGAAATGTTAAAGCGAGCAAGTGTAAGCTTACTATTATCATTCTTCTTCTTGCCCACGCTGCGCTTGATATAATAGTGTCAACTAAATGTATCTTTTACGTCAAACTTGGAACTGCTATCTTTTTATACATCACTTCAAAGCAGCCAATGATTGTGAACAGTATCTGGATGCCTGTACGTGTATTCATTGACGTAGCATTTACAGTTTTTATTTTTCAAATTAAGCAGAATCTGTAACATACGCATTTTTGACCGAAAATATTTAGTTTTTGTTAAGATAAAGAAGGATGAACAGTCTAAGAGGGATGATGGTAGAGTGTTCCTTATTTTAGCACTCTGAAATCCAAGAGATCTTTAGCTAGCAGATTTAAAATTGAATTTTCCAAGTTGGAGATATTTGTTACTGTTAGAGTGAGGAGTGCAGAAAAATACAAAAGATGCGAGCTGTTCAGACAGATAAAATGGGAAATGCGTCGTCAAAATATTTGAGTACGAAGATGTTGCCTTTAATACGTGCTTCAATGGGAAGTCATTGCAACTGTTTACGAAGAAGCGTAACATAGTGCCATTTCTTTAAAAAAAAAAAATAATAATAATAATAATAATAATAATAAACCCAGCAGCACTATTTGGGTTTTGTTTTTGTTTTTTGTTCTTACGTAGGAGTATAGGATGAAGTCCAAAACAAACATTGTTACAGTACTCTCATCTAGACAGGGACAGACACACAACTAGCTATGTGTTTGTCTTGTCTGTCTGCGTGTGTGAGCTCGTGCTAACAATTACAGTAGTAAAGCAGTAGCTCTTGCTAAAACAAACAAACAAACAAACAAAAACAGTAGTATGGTAATTTGAACTGAATTTATTTTTCCAAAAATCCTGATGATATTTCTAATTTATGGAAAAGACATTTAAAACGCAAGGGTACATACAATCTCCTTCAGCTGCTTTACATGTTAACAATAAACCTTATGGATATAGCAAGAAAGGCTCAGTTATTTGCAGATGCTTTCGCTTTAATGAATCAGACCGAGTATTTGAGCAAATTTGAAGGAAGCAGTTTTGAAAAAAAAAAACCTTGAGCATCTCAGCATAGAAAGCAACACACAAACACAAACTGAACAAGGCAAGAACTCTGCTTCTTACTTAATCGTATAAAACCAGCTAAGACTGCCACGAGCTCAGATCCTATCTGCTATAACATGATCAAGCATTTTGCAGAAGGTCTTTATCAACGTTGTTCTTTTATCAGAGTCCTTTCGGAGATTTTGGAATACTCCTTACGGACTGGAAGGAAGTCATTGTTAACCCAGTCTTTGAGCAAAGGAAATCTGAAACTCATCCCCCTTGGATTCTGACCCATTTTCTTAACGTCTCATATTGTGATTTTTTTTAATGAAAAACAGAACACTTTCTTGAGTCTTGCCTTTATTTCAGGCTGGTTTAGGAGCCGAAGAGGAGTTATAGGCCATATTGTTCGTTTAACATCGCAAGTAAAAAAAAAATAATAAAAGCTTTGTCCAAGCGTCACTCGACCCTTGCAACCTTTTTTTTAATATTCACAAAGCCTATTATTCAATATGGCACTCTTAAGTGTTGTTTTTTTAAAGTACATTAAATATGGATAGAGGCAGTTTCTTTCCGTTTTAACAGCTTTCTTATCAGACACAAATATCGAAGTCAGTCTATGTGGAATATAATCAAGTTGTGAGACTATTAACATAGGTGTCTTGCAAAGAAGTATGATCGATCCAACACTTTTCACGCCAATACTTTATCATATCAAACAAGTTAATACAAAATGTGCCACATTAGCTGTATGCAGATTACAATGCCCTGTGGAAAAAATATAAACTGTAATTTCCAAAAATTTAAACCAAAGAAATAAAATAATTGAACAGCGTCTAGAATAGTTGACGATACCATCACTAATATGAAATCAATGCTTTTCGTTATCTTTGTAAAGAAAACTGTTCTGTTTGAAGGCAGAGAAGCTGTCACAATAAGGGTTGACAATACCTTAATATTCCCAAGCAAGCAAGCTAAGTTTCTCGGTGTTATCTTCCACTATAAACTTTTTTGAGTAAGGACATTAATTACCTTGTAGGACAGGCTAGGAAAAATGCATCGTAACGTGTACTTTCTGGAATACCTCTTATTAACTGGGGATCTAACCTTGTCCATGTTGCTTCAGGGCTAGTTCGTTAGATGCTGTCGTATGCCTTAGTCTTTTGATAGCTTCAAGATGGATGCACTTAAGGTAAGCAATATTGACTCGTCAGTCTTTGAAATTGCATTAGGACTTCTCATATGGACGTCAATGATTTGACACAAAAAGGAGGCCCGGCTAGCGTGTTGTCTTTAAACACGTCAATCTGCACTCAGAGCAAGAACCAAAAAGTCTGATTATACTGGCCCCAGTGCATACCTATTTTTTGTTACTCCGAATTTAAATCTTATTAGATAACATTTGACAGGTGTGTCGCATGAATCAAAAGATACCTTTCACAGCTCCTGCATGATATGAATGTTCTGTACAAAGAAAACCGGTCACCTCTGGGGTGTGTTCATTCCAGTCTTGCCATCGGCAGCCTATAAGCCTTTGATGAAATTCATGCAGAAAAGCATTGACCTTTTCAGCCCCCTGATTTAACGTTACTATTCCAAATCCATTCAGATACAATGTTTCTCGAATCCTTGAAACCCATGTATATCTACCATTTTAGTCTAGCCACATCAATTTCTCGTAAGCTTTCACAGGCAATCTATTTCCATTCAAACGTGATATCTTAAGCCAGTATCTAAAACACTGAACAGACGTATTTTACACACACACACACACACACACACACACACACACACACACACACACACACACACACACACACACACACACACACACACACACACACACACACACACACACACACACACACACACACACACACACACACACACACACACACACACACACACACACACACACTCACACACACACACACACACACACACACACACACACACACACACACAGATGGTTTAGATGCAAAATACTAAAGATTTCGTGTCCAATAATTACTGATACACTAACATATTTGTACAATTTATGCATAGAGAAACAAACCTTTCCCTTGAAATTTAAGGAAACCAAAGTAATTCCACTTTATAAATCTGGCGATAAGTCAATTCCATCAAACTTTAGACCAATTTCTATTTTATCTGCTTTATCTAAACCTATTGAAAAACACTTGCAAAATTTACTGTATTCTTACCTTACTAAAAACAATTTACTCCACGACGATCAATCTGGTTTCCGTAAAAATCATTCCTGCCATACAACCCTGGTACAGCTTATTGATAGCCTCTTATGTAGTATAAATGAAAATAAATTTACTGCATTCTTTTTATAGACTTTGAAAAAGCTTTTGATGTAATAAATCGTTCTCTCCTGTTGCGTAAACTGGAACTCTACAAATTAACTCCAGAATTCATAAATCTCATGTCCTCATTTCTATGTAATAGGAAACAGTCAGTAAAAGTCAACAATAAAACGTCAAACTTAATGTCTATCAAATATGGAGTACCACAAGGCTCTGTATTGGGCCCTCTACTGTTTACTGTCTACGTCAATGATTTACCTTGTTTTCTTGAAAGTAAATGCGAAATGTTTGCCGATGATACACATCTCTTCATTCCAGTGATTCAGATCCATTAAGATTAGCTAGTAAACTCCAAAATGATGTTAAAAAACTTATCGAATGGACTCAGTTGAACCATATGTCCTTAAATGCAAGCAAAACCAAGTGCATGTTTGTATGTGCCCGACAAAAAAGACAAAAGATGAAGTTAAAAAATTTCCACCATTGTTTATATATCTGACCTAAAAATAGAAGAAGAAGTCGACTCACATAAATAAATATTAGGAGTAATAATAGATAAAGATTTAACATGGACCGACCATATAATGTCAATGGGAAAAAAGTCTCTCAAAAAATTACTTCAATTAGCCAAGATTAAGAACTTCCTGGACACTCATTCTCTCGAAAGCTCTTTTTCTGTGCTCATGTTCTATCAATCATTGATTATGCATCAACCCTATGGGATAACTGCAGTGAAACCAACTTGAAAATTATTCATCGAATGTATAAAAAGAGCATTAAAATTAGTGTTACTAAAATCAAGCACCCTAACTACAGAAGACTATAAACAACTTAATATGTTAACTTTCTACAACAGACTTTTGTTCAATAAGCAGTATGCATGCATAATGTTACAAATGGATATGCACCTAGAAAGATAAGAGATTCATTTACAACTAACACTTATAGACATAGTCATTTATTATCCTTTCCTAGACCAAAAAATAATCTTTATAAATCTAGTCTTTTGTACTCTGGTGGAAATGTATGGAATAAGCTACCAATCACTTTGAAAAACCTAAAGAACAAAAATCAGTTTAAGAAAAATCTGAAAAAAGCATCTCATGGATGGTTAGCCATCAATATTTTCTCAAATTCCCTTGAAATAACTCTTCAGTGATTTTACATGATGTATCCTTGTATATATTTTATGCCAATGTACATGTCTGTTTATGCGTGTGTATGCCTGGAGACAATGTATTGATATTGTGCATAACTCTAGCTCTCTCTCTCTCGGCTTGGATTCTTTTTTGTACTCCTTCTCCCTCCCCCCCCACGCCTCCATCTTACCACCTCCCTCCTCCTATTTCCTCTCCCCTCCTCATCCATCTTAGGTTTCACCCCCACCACCTCCCTCGCCC
>JADBJO010000454.1:456906-461906 GCA_016801955.1 Conus betulinus
CCCCTCTTCTTGAAACTGACACTCAACTGTCATCATGGTAAAAGCCGCCAGATAGTCAAAACAATATCCCATATCATGTTAGAATTGATCTTAAAATAGACAGGGAACACCTCTCTGGGGGACGACCTGAAAATGAAGACAACACGCGTCAACAGCAGTAAACGGTCCTCTCATTCTTATGGTTCTTCAGCCGTTTATGATAAAAGTCCATGCAGATGGATTTAGTTAATTGCTTCGATACCTACAGGTTAAATTTCCAAACAGTAATGGAGTATACAATAACTGCCTATCAAGCAGTCAATATATTGAAGACGATGTTCACGAAAGCGTAAGCTTTAACTTACATCCGATTCATTTAATGTTGAAGAATAATCTATTAAGAGTAAATTTTGTCTCAGTGTTTTTTGTCCGTAACTATGTGGAGGGTCAGCTCTCTCTCTCTCTCTCTCTCAAATAGCCAATCGCTGATGTTAGCCCATCCTGATTACTCATTTCTATCAGTTTACAGCCGAGGGCAGTACAGACACAGTGATGTCCGCCTCCTCTGCTGTTTGACCGGTCACTGTCCTGGACTGCAGTGACCCGCACGGCTCTTCAGTCCCAACTCAGGACAGTGACATGGATTCGGCACAAAGAAATTGAGGTACATGAACTGGTAGTGCAGTCTTCACACCTGCTACTGGCCTGCCTGCTTCTTCTTCGTATCAGACTTCGCAAACAATATATGTTCATATACATGTTAAGTGAGATTGTATTTCAGAGAATAGATACTTAACGACCTCACAAGCACGCGCGCACGCGCGTGTGTATGTGTGTTTTGTATGTGTGTGTGCGTGTGTACGCGTGTGTGTGTGTACGCGCGCTTGTGTGTGTGTGTGTGTGTGTGTGTGTGTGTGTGTGTGTGAGAGAGAGAGAGAGAGAGAGAGAGAGAGAGAGAGAGAGAGAGAGAGAGAGAGAACTCCTATCGTTCAGGCAACACTTCTTTTATTTATACCTGCCTTCAAAAGCTACCCATACTGTTCAGTCCGCGTTACTTTTCCTACGTTTTTTCCTGCTTTCTAACTTCTTGCGTTCAGCCTCACGCGCGCGCGCGCGCGTGCCTACGTGTGTGTGTGTGTGTGTGTGTGTGTGTGTGTGTGTGTGAATCACAATGTTTAAAATGCGGTCGGGCTCGAAGTGGTGGGTCACCAAAACCGAGGTTCGAATGCAACCCAATATATTCTGTATTAGGAATGCGTCTCAATAGCCTGAGAAGACTGCAAGACGATTCATCTCAAAAGAGCGCATGTAATGGATTTCACAGAATCAGAGTTCTCATGGAGAAGGGGGATAACTCGTTCTGAGGCGATGCTGTATGTACACATGTATATGTTGCTTTGTGTGCTGCTGACCAATTGCCATCGCTGTTTTGTTTGTTTTATGACGTGTGCTATGACGCCATATGGTTGGTTAGCCTATCAACTGTAAGATAACATTAAACGAGGCAACATACAGACATGCATATGCAATACACATTGGTTCGTGGGAGAGTGTACACGGGTACTGGCGCGCACGCGCACGCGCATGCGTGCGTGTGCCTCTGCGTGTGTGCGCGCGCGCGCGTGTGTGTGTGTGTGTGTGTGTGTGTGTGTGAGACAGACAGACAGAGAGAGAGAGAGAGAGAGAGAGAGAGAGAGACAGACAGACAGATAGATAGATGACCTAAATGTCACGAGGAGTTGGAGAGACAAACAGGCTGACAGACAAGACAGATAAACACGGACAGGCAGGAATTTTTTTTCATTGCTGTGCGAGTCTTGTTCTGCCTCAGCACGCAGGGCGGCTACCAGAACGCATTCATCCAAACTGTTTACATACAAGAAGAAAATGTGACAACGAGCCAGTTTAGCCACTTCTTTATTCAATACATATGGGATACCCAGTCCCAAGAGACGTATTTATCGCCAAATATTTTTCATGTAGGCCTATGTGACCAAACGAAAAAAAAAAAAAAAAAGAAATTTATGTTCATTTTATTGACTTAAATGACTGTGCATTCATTAAACATGAAAAAAAAAAAATTAACAGAAAACCATCTCTGTAAAAGCTTAAACTGCAATCAAGAATTGGCACACGCGTTTTCCATAAATGCCGAATTCCGTTATCACTCGGTTCTGTTCTGGCTTCCTAATTTCATGCGTACCGTATTTTGACACTGCGATTGACTGAATAACTAGGTACAACCGTAGGCTGACTAATGTTTCTTTATGCATTTGACGATTTGACGAGTAAAACACTACCCTGGAGACCGTACGGAAAATCTTGATACATGTACATGAATTTATAAAAACGACGACCACGGATTTTACTGGGGTGTGGTAGAGAGTTTATGAGCTAAATGGAAATACTCACTAAGAGTGGAAAAAGCACTGGAAAGCAAATTAAATCGGCGTAGGACTAGCAGTCATAATTACATAAATCTGGAAATCGACAATACGGTAAACAAGACAGAAATTCTCCAAATCAACAATTGGGAAAGGTCATTGGGAATTCAAATCAATGTACAAGCCATGAACGATCGAAACTAAAGAAATCACCAATACATTAATTCTGTCCCTTTTGTTTCAGGAATGGACCCCGGGAAGTTAAAGTTTAAAGTAAACACTTCAGGGAACCCGCGGCATAGAAATCGTGAATCTCTAAACCGCTGTGTTTTTTTTCTTTCGTCTTCTTCTTTCATCACTCATTTTGGCAGCGTTTCAGGCACTCCTGCAGGGTGAAGAAACGGTTGGCATTCCCTTCGCAGCCGCCGTAGATGAAGATTTTGCATGTTCCAGTTTCACCGTCATAGTAAAACCTGTGTTGTATCTTTTTGCACGGTCCACGATACCTTGGCAGCTGACATACATCTGAAAATAAACGAAGTAGCCAATAAAAAACATAAACGTCCAGTCAATAGCAAAATCATATCCACCCAATGCCAGGACAGTAGTCCCCTCTCAGCAACAATTAGAAAAGGCTACAACGATGGTAAACGTTTTCAGTTTAAACGACACAAGCATGTAAAGAGAAAGAAGTAAGTCGCTGTAAATGTCTGTAAACGCTGTGTGCTGAACAGGTAGTGTTACCTACTGTACAGATTTTTAACTTGTTTTCAAGAACCTAAAACCGCAATGCATTCTAACAACACTGAAAGTACAAAAAAGGTAACGACTTCATCTTGGTAGTTGATTTCGCATGCCATGGTTTCGTTTGGAAACAACACTGTCAAGTAATTCTTTCCTCTGTGTGTGTTTGCTGTGATGTTCAGAACCACTGTCGTCTGGATCTTACACCCAGCTGCCACCACGGTGAACGCTGCCATGTTGTTAAAACAATATTCCTGCATGCTAGGTCTCGGTCTTTGAAGCACACGGCGAAAACCACCCGGGTAAATGTGACAGCCTGCGTCGACAACAGTTACATCCCTTCCATTGTTACGTTTCTTTATAAGTTTATGATAAGTCAAGGTTGTCGATTTAATGAATATCTAAGGGTAAACATAGTAGGACCATCAAATGTACCCATCAAATACCCGTTGATCATATTCACTTTCCGCTCCCCGTTTTAAGCGTTTTACAGAGGGAAATCAACATTAACAATATAAAAGCAAGTTCCGCTGAAATAATTTACCCCAAAATCGGAAATTGTACATAATGTCAAACGGAGAACGAGTTCTGAAATTGAAAAATATTTTTAGATTCTGTCAGTTACATTTGTGACTATTGATCTGACATAATTCTTCCTATCGGTTCCCTTAGATGTTTTCATTCGCTTCTGGTACCTCCCACACTCATCCCTAAAAAAAAAAAGACAAAAAATACTCCATCTAATTTTTCCATCCATGTTGATTATCTTAAAATGTTTTTTTGCAGAAACTATGAACAAAGTAAAAATAAACAAAAACCACTGCTCCATGCATCAACCCCACGTCTACCCTTACTCAAAATAGACACGACAAAGTTCTTCAGCGGTAGAAGCGCTCGAGGAGTCAATGGCTTCTGACATTCAATTCTGGCTGCTTTGCACTCCTCAACAGAACTAAATTTGATCTGGAATACTTATGTCGGATTCGTCTAAACAGTCACACTTATGTCGGATTTGTCTAAATAGTCACTTTTTCAACCTGTGTGTGTGTGTGTGTGTGTGTGTGTGTGTGTAAATGTAAATGTAAAAGGATATTTATAGAGCGCTTTACCTCGCGAGAGCCCGAAGCGCATATTTGAGAAACATTCTAACTCAGAGCACACACACACACACACACACACACACACACACACACACACACACACACACACAACACACACACACACACACACACACACACGCACACGCACACGAAAAACAAAACCCACACACATGCAGAAAGACACACGAGCGCGCGTCAAAATAAGAAGACTCGCGCACAGAAGTGGATATCGTTAATCAGTCCGGGGAACGTGTGTGTGTGTGTGTGTGTGTGTGTGTGTGTGTGTGTGTGTGTGTGTGTGTGTGTGTGTGTGTGTGTGTGTGTGTGTGTGTGTGTGTGCTTCATTGTTTTCTTTTACCGTTATATACAACATTTAATTTTTTTGTTTGTTTTTGTCTTTTTTTCTAATTCATTAAACGTAAACAGATAACTTCCCTTGCGGGTATTTCCGGCGTGGTGTGTTTACAACGCGTTAAACGGGCACAAGTTCTAGTGATGGTCACAAGGTAGAATAATTTGTGGAATCAGAATCAGCCCGTCTCTAAATTTACTAAATAATCGTCATCGACTCCACATTCACATGTACGAAATAATCAAAGGCGACTAACGTCTCATTTTGTAGTAACAGAATTCCTCTACCCCCCTCCTCCTCCTCTCACTCTCAAAGAAATGTGAAAAATGACAAGAACAACGAAGCCTTCTCTGACTGCTACTGCGATGATGAGGCTTTAGTTACCACTTGACTGAAATGATAAAATATATCATCTTTTCTAAATCTGATGTGTCTACGTAC
>JADBJO010000454.1:466906-471906 GCA_016801955.1 Conus betulinus
TCCGTAAATGGTAGTTCACTTCCTGCTTCAAGTGCACAAAACTACTTCACTCTCCCCAAACATGACCCGATCTTATGGAGAGCAATGATTCTTCAAATGGCACCTGCCAGTGACTTGAGCCGACAAAGATATCTGGTGTGAATCCTGCTGAACTTAGCTCCATGTATCCTGCCAGCATGTAGCCATTCGCACTTACCATATTCTGGACTCCTCCGACATTACATGGCATCGTGTCATTTACACAAATGCTTATTATAGTTCAACACTGTTTGATCTTCATGGCGAAGAACAAGAGGTCAAGTCGTATCGATTCTGACGAACCTTCTTGGAAGGGAAGGAAAACAAGCACTATTAGGGGGTTCAGGATAGCCATTGCTAGAATCATCATCTCTCTATGGAGATAACCCTTGACATAGGCAATCACCCGTTTCTGTCAGAACTAATTGCGCACTGCCCGTTAGAGGCTGTTGGATTCAGCAGGTGCCCAAAATGAGGTCTGCCACTGAGCCTGGAGTCTCTGGCTTTGAGCCACTCGCCGAATGCTCTGTCAAGAACCCTACTGTCGAACGGTGGGGTTCATACCCTCCCCAGGGTCCCACCGTCTGTTCAATGGCACGACGATGGCTAATTCGCCTTCTCCAGAGACCAGGGAGCAGCCCTTGACGACAACCTTGCCTCCTCCGCCAGCCCCTTCGCCGTCCAGTCCTAGATGATGGAAGGTATAAAAGGTTAAGTGCCCCGTCAGAGCACTAAAGATGTACTTTAAGATGACTGAGTCGGATCCCTGATATGGTGATGACAGGCAAGTGCTATTATGAAACTCCAGATGATAAGCTCCAGATTTAGGCAAGTATTTCGCCAGGCTTGTGTGTTTATGGCCAGAGACCACCCCCCACCCCCCTCTACTCCAAGCAGATACATGGGCACATAAAGCACTGGCTCTCTCCGCCTGGGATAAAAAGGCAAAAGAAAATTCTTCCGCAGGATGTCCAGTAGCGAACATTACAACAAATCTCTATGCTGCAATGCTCTCTGTCGTTCTCTCCCTCATTTTAGGGGCGACACATTGTTACACGCGTGAAGCAGGGACTTTTCCCAAGCAGAAGACACGCATTTTCGTGTTCAGTGGTGCATGCCGGTGTAAAAATTTCTGATACGAGGTCCAAATTCAACGTTGAGTGACAAACATCGCGTTTTAGAGCAGAAGATTTCTAAAACTTGCGCTCACATGAAGGAAAGCCCAGGAGATTTTGAAATATAATACTGGTAATTACAGCAGTTAGCTCTTGTATTGACAGAGTTACATGCACATGACAGTTCTTGAGATGGCAGAAGCAGGAAAGACCAGCGAGGAGGTGAGGAGACGGAGATGGAATTCAAGTCAATGCTTCCTCTGCGCCACCCTTTTACCAAGCGAAGGCATAGACAGAGGCACAAAGAACACTGAGAAGTTACAAGATTGACAGTTTGATACGTACAGATTGTTGCCTTGCTGCTGCTATTGATCTCAAACTCTATCATATCCTGCTCTTTGTTGTACAACACAAATGATTTTTTTTTAAAAAATTGTTAAGAAAAAGTCAACAAACCTCGGTTACGGCAACAGAGGTAGACATCTTTATTGGATCCAGGTTGGCAACTGTAACCGGCCGGGCAGTTACTACCTTTTCCACATCTGGCCACAGTTACGCCTTTAGGAGTCAGAACCAGCAGTGGCAGTCCCACTGCGCACTCAACATCAGGTGGGGTTTCCGGTGGGTCTTCTGTTAACAAGAGATTGCTGCTGAGAAATATCTAACTACACTATATGAATCTATGCGTGTGCGTGTGCGTGTGTGTGTGTGTGTGTGATGACCTCTTTCTCTGAGAGAGGCTAGCTTTAAATGTTTTGCTTTTTGCATTTTCTCATTGAATCAACCACCAACACTCATCAGCAACTTACATACTGGGTCTGTTTTTCCACCCGTGCTTGCCGTGTTCCCATGCTAACAATGGACCGTAAGAATGATCTTGGTATTTTTTTTTTTTTCGATTTTCATGAAATCAGTCCTGATTTCTTTCTTTTTAGTGTGAGTACAAAAGTGACAAAGGACGGTAGAGGCACAGTTGATGTCAAAAAGAGAGTAGCCTTGGCCAGCGCACAGATGAAGCGGCTATCAAACATCTGGCAAGCCAGCGACATAGGCAGAAAGACTAAAGCTCCCCTTTTCAAGAGCCTTGTCTTGCCCGTCCTACTCTACGGATGCGAGACTTTGAAACTGACTAAAGAGAGAGGAAGAAAAGCTTGACACCTTCCAGACCAAGTGTCTAAGGAGGATTTTCAAGATCCGATGGCAACAACAACATGTCTCCAATAAGACAGTTCTTGAGATGGCAGAAGCAGGAAAGACCAGCGAGGTGAGGAGACGGAGATGGAACTGGATTGGGCACATAAGAGGAAGGAGAGGAACGACGACTGTGCTGTGGCCCTTGGTTGGACACCAGAGGGAAGAAGGAAAAGAGGCCGACCGAAAACAACATGGCGGCGAATGGTGGAGAAGGAGAGAAACGGCACAGGCTGGAAAAACATGGAGTGTTGTACGCCATGCAGTTGCAGACTGAACACAGTGGAGGAGAGACGTCCAAGCCTTATGTGCCTCCTGGCACAGAGAGATTTAAGGTTAGGGTAAGGTACCAATGTTCTAGTGGGTTTGTCAAATATTTTGCTCAACGTATGTATTGTATGACTTGTTTCCGGGGGGTACCTGTCATAAGACATTCCCAAACTAAATGAATTTACTAATGGTGAATTTCGTTATAAAAAATCCCACAGTTCCCTCAACATACAAATTATTTCTTTCTGATTGAATACAGACTTATTGGGATTATGATGGTCGTACAGTGGTCACCTTCTCAGTGTTACTTTTGACGATCACTGAATAATTTGCTCATGCTGCCGTAATATTTCTTTGCCATGCTGAGTTTGTTTTTTTTTTGGCAATTGTTCACAGTCTGATGAGGTAATTTTCCTTTCCTTAACAAAATGACTTTGTGTAACTGTATAACAAAATGACTTTGTGTAACTGTATCTTAGAATTTATTCATGCAATTGTAATAAACTTAATACTCTAAAACACAAACGAACGTACATTTTAGACTTTGTTCGCTCTAAAACGGATTTTCAATTTTTTTGTTTGCAATAGCTCTGGTTGAAGCTTTTATATGGGCCAGTTGGGAATATAATGCTTGGCTCAGTGGCTCCAAAGTTGTACAGACCTAGGAGTGACAAAAAACCAGAATTCCTTCAAGAGAATTTGTGAATGTATAGAACCATTGTTCTGTTATTATAACGGGAGACTGGAATACATCCTCAATGTGAAAATAGGTGTACGAAACTAAGCCAATACAGAAAATTTCCCAAAGACTCAGAAAAAGACTATTGATATCATGGCGAAGATACTTAATCGATGTTTACAGAGAATTACATCCAACAAATGATCATGAACATGAAGCAAACTGAATGCGATAAAACATCATGACCTGATTACTTTTTCGTCTGAAAAGACTTGATAAACAAAGTGACTGATCTGTTTATTGAACCAGAATATCGGTCAGATCATCCGTTTGATATACTGTCATTTAAGATAAGAACAATTCAAATGGCGAACTTTCCAGCACAGACAAAACTTATGGTTTGCATCTAAAAGATGTTAATGAAGAAGTTATAAAAGCAGTATATAATACCACTTTATAATTCTGACAATACTGATAGAATTTCAAATGATAATCTGACCTTCAAAGTGAGTGTTGACCTCTTTTTGAAACCTTAATGGTGAAAATTAAAGGGAGAACAGTCAAGTATGAATATATGAGAAAAGGCAGAATGGCAAACAAGAACAAGGATTAGAAACAAGAATTTAAAGGTATATTAGATTTTAAAAACAGATGACATACCTGTTATAGGAATTGAAAATACAGGTACAAGACTTAAAAACAGTTTAAAATGCAAGGCATCGCAGTTCGATCTAAAATTCGATGGATTAATCACGAAAAAAAGTGCTTTTGTAACTTAGAAAATAGAAATTTTGACCACAGTTTTAGAAAAGAATAATGGCACTGTCATTTCCGATCATGGAGCATACTGGACAAGGTGAAATAATATTAGGAAAATTGTATGCTTATAGGATTTTGGCCGACATCAACTTTTCGGCTGATCACATGTGAAGAAACAGCAACCGTTTAAAGCAAATGAAAAATTTCAAGAGTCCTGGTCCTCATGGATTTTCTGTAGATTGTTTTTTTCGAGAATGTTGGTCATTTCTCTGTGTGTTCTGTTAATGAGTGGTTTCAAAGACAACAGCTGGCAGCATCACAGAGGCAAGGGAACAATCATATGTCTTCTTACAGAAGGAAGACCTGAGAATTGTATCAAGAACGGGCGCCGTATATCCCCTACTATTGTACAAGACCGCTACAGCTTGTATTGGAATAACCAATCAGAAAACATGAAAGCCAGAAGTTTTTTTATTAAGTGGATTAATTGGTAAAACATTAAGTTATTCGTGTTACCTTGACATACATCGGAAAAGAAAATCTTTTTAATATTATTTCTTACTCTGGAAAAGGCACTTAGTCTTTTTTTTGTCATTTCTACCTTTCTAACTTTTCAAAAAACTTTGAATCAGACATGATACATTGGGTCTAACCTTTTACTTTGATATTTTGACATATTTGTCTGTAAATGGACAGTACTCTCCCTGGTATATCTTTTAGAGACAAGAGTGAGACAGGGTGACCCCTCCTTACTATTTCTCTCTTGGATTTGTGCAGAGATTCTTTCACTAATGCTTTGTAAGAATTCAAATATCAAAGGAATCAACGTGAAGAATACGGAATTTTTCTTGTCTTAGTTTACAGATGTCTCATTATGGTTGGACGGAAGCCAGAAATCTTTTAATGAATCAGTGTACATTTTAACTAATTTGCCCCGAATTCTGGGTTAAAGATAAACTTCGACAAAA
>JADBJO010000454.1:474406-506906 GCA_016801955.1 Conus betulinus
TTCACGAATACAATATTTTATGGATATTCCTTGAGCGGACTCTATTGGTTACACTTAAAGTATCTAACATTTGCTTTAAACTCTGCGTTGTTACTTATCATGAATGTAAGTTAACAAATGTTCTAACATAAAAAAAAACCTACTCAACACTGTTTTTGTTTTCCTTTTCAAGCAAAGCATAAGTACAGAACAAAGACACCGGTTATCATACAATATGATTCAAGATCACTGAAGGATTATGCAAAACACTGGCAATAAAAAAAACTAAACCTTTATCTGCAGACTTAGAATCAACGACAAAAAAACAGACATGATAACAGTCGGAAAGACATGATATTCATTTTCTCACACATATCGACAAAAACACTGAGCAGTTCAGAGTGGATGGCAATCCGCATGAGCAACTTTCTGATTATTCCCAGTAATAACATTCGGGATGCCTCTGTGATTTGTAAAGCATTACAGAATCATGGATTTAATTTTAATTTGGATTTAAATTATTTGTTGATCTTGTTTTACAGTTTGACTTTTTTTAACTATATGCTGCGTGCATAGGTTATCGTAAAGCGCCTGATTTTACATGGCCTGTTGACTTGTAGATCAAACTCAATGCGATTGTCATCCACGCTGAACTGCTCAGTGTTTTTGTTGATATGTATAAGAAAATAAAGATGATGAGTTCCCGACTGTTATCATGTCTGCATGGTCTTTGATCGGGTATGTTTTTTTACTTTGCAAACGAATGCTTGGTCTCTCTTTTTCTTTCTCTCTCTCTTCTTCAAACACACACACACACACACACACACACACACACACACACACACACACACACACACACACACACACACACACACTCACACACATCTTCACAGACACAATGCATGCACGCATACCAGCGGTTTAGAAAACAATATAATACAGTACGACGCAATACCACAGGACGAGCAGTTCCATCTTTCTTCATTTTACCACATTGTCACAGGTGCTGGGAGGGACAGGAGAGGTGCAGGCGGTACCCCCACAGGCGGTGCTGCAGCACTTTTTCCCCTCATCACAGTCCTCGTCTGTTTTACAAGTGAATGCACACACGCCGACTGCGTCTGATGCCAGAGTGGGGCACTGTCCTGTCTTGCCATCTGTCACAAAGATTCAAAGACGAGTCTGTCCTGTAGCCCTTTTGAGGTACGGAGCACCTGCACTTAAAGACAAATAACGAAACACTACAAAACAGATATAGTATTTGTAGCAACAAACAAAACGCCGAACGTTGCAGCCACTATTGCTGAACGGTAATTTCAGCGGTGACCGAATGGACAAAGTCAAACGACTTCATTTGATTTTATAAATTTACTCATAATTACCAATCTTTTCTTTCCATCAGAAACTAATCTGCAAAAAAATATGACATAATTTAACACCCGATCAGACTGAATACTCGCAAAAACATGCTTGCCTACATAACTATCTACATATAGGCATATATAACCTGTACACCTTACTTTCTACAAAATTAACCTCATACACACATTCATACATGCAAACATACTTGGATGCTGCAGCACATATCATTTCACCACTGTCTGCAAGACCTCACCAGAACGTTGAGTAAATGCTTGAGGCGGACAACTGAATCCTAGTTAACTGTCGATCATTTAATCTTTTCTCGGTATTTGCTCTTCCTAATCTGATTCGTTGTTTCGCCTTCATTTCATGTAATTTCTTTCTCTATTTCTCCTCTCCGCAGGATGATATCATGGCCTAGCAGATGTGGGAAAAGGAATGTGGATTAATATCCGAGTGCAATGACATCTCACTTTAACTGAAAACATCAGGGCGACAACATACTTTAAACATGCTACAGAAAGAATGAGCGGAAACAGGGAAGAGGGACGGAGGGACGAGGCCAGATTTTTTTCGCGCCATATACCATGAGACAGTTGACCAACTTTCAGAATTTTCCGTCCGTCGAAGAACAGAGTAAAGGAAAGTTCGACAGACAAGACAAACGTGATAGAAATGCACAACTGGATTCAGACCATCCATTTAGTTTGATGTGATTTTATTATTTTTATCTGATATAAGTCATGAACGGATCCAACACAGTCAATTTGAGTGAACTGTGGAAACTATCAAACTTTTATGAAGATAAAAGTCGCAGGCGGATGAATAACCTGTACCGAAAAAAACACATTTTTTTGGGGACAAACAATCTGATGTTTCTGATGACTAAAGCAAGAGAACGTCACTATGGCACCTGTAGTGCGCCTTTTTTACCTACTGTGTGCCTGACTGGCTGGCTGCGGATTTATCAGACCCAGTGGGTGCGCATAGAGAACTCATTCTGATGGATGATAAAGGGTGTAAGATTGCAGTCTGCACAGTGGTCTACGCTTTGGGGCACTGTCGCTCCCGTGTCGGGTTTGATTACCCCCAACTTTCGTGAACTTTCGCTTTGGAATAAATGACGCAGATGTAAATCAGCATATCTAGATCTGAAAAAAAAAAAACTATTTTGTAACAGGCTTGAAGATGAACTGCGTAAGCTCATAATTTGTCCAGGATATCATTATCTAAGAAAGAAATATTTGATTAAACACATATCAGATGTGACAACCCTTTCTTACAATATGCGTTACAAAACGAAAGCTATGATTACCAGGGACCTTGTTATGTTATTTTTTGTGTGCTCGGCTGCAGAGCGAGTAACGTATGTTGTTTCTTGCCCCAGTCTAGAAGTGGTAATCGAGTTTTTTTTTTTCGCTTACTTTTCAGTTCATGTGTACATCAGTGCGCTCCCAATGTACACAGGTTTGTTACAGTAATATTCGTTGAGTTAAATCTCCCTTACCTCACACACACACACACACACGCACACGCATACAAGCATTCACGCATGCACACACACACACACACACACACACACACACACACACACATACAGGCGCGCGCGCATGCGCTCGCTTGCAAGTCTGCACACATACAAGGGTGTTAGCTGTAGACACTAACAGGGAAGGAGGAAGAGGGGTAACCTTCACAGATGCGGAGGAAATAGGAAGAGAGAAAACAGTGGTTATCTATATCTTCATACACACTGAGAAAGAAAAAGAAGAGGGAAAGTGGTTACCATTACACACGAAGAGGGAAACGAGTAAATGCAAGACCTTTAGACACGCAAACACACGCTGAAGGAGGGAGAGGTGAAGGAAGGGGGTACCTACGGCCTTTAAAACACACACACACACACACACACACACACACACACACACACACACGCACTTACACTGAAGGAGAAAGAAGGGAAAGAACGGGCACTCGTAGACACGCAGAGACAAGGAAAAGTGGATTACCTTTACACCCATAGACACAGGAGGAGGAGGGGGACAGATGTTCCCTTGAGCTGCATATATTGGAAAGAGGAAACGAGGACGAGGTAGATGACACAAACATACTAAAGGAAGAAGACGGGAAAGAGAGGTTACCTTCAGAGACAGAAAAGGAAAGAGAGAGAGAGAGAGAGAGAGAGAGAGAGAGAGAGAGAGAGAGAGAGAGAGAGGAATTCCTTCAACACAGGCACAGACACAGACGGACACAGAGAAGAAGAAGAAGAAGAAGAAGAAGAAGAAGTGGAAGAACAGGCTTACCTTCAGGAATGCACACTGCCGATGGAAAACAGGGGGTGGTGATGCACACGACGTCATGTGGGACGCACTTCTCTCCCTTCTTGCACTCCTGTCATGATGAGTGGCATTCGAACACTTCACGTGTGGTTTTGTCAGTACAAGCCGCACAGAAAATCACAGAACCAGGCGAAAAAAAACCGTATAAATAAACATACGTTAATGTATATGTAAATAAACGACAGAGATGAAAAACAATAATGGTGTTTTAAGGTAACTGATCTTTGTTTCAACTCCTCCGTTTAAAAATACGTAATAAATCATCGACATGAGTAATATTTTTTTCTTGGCAAAAGGCAGAAGCAAACCTTTTCAAATTGTGTACTGCCGCCATCGTCAATGTGCCGTTAAAAGTAACGTCTTCTAACTGAAAGAACAATATACTAGGAATTTTCATTCTCTACATTGGTTCATGAGGATCAGCGCTTGTGTATGTGCGTGTACGTGTGCGTGCGTGCGTGCGTGGGCGTGTGTGTGTGCGTGCGTGCATGCGTATGTGTGTGTGTGTGTGTGTGTGTCAGAGTGTGAGCACATGCGCACGCACGTGTGTGTGTGTGTGTGTGTGTGTGTGTGTGTGTGTGTGTGTGTGTGTGTGTGTGTGTGTGAGTGGACAGGGGTGTGGGGTTAGGGGTGAGGGCGGGGGAAGGGCTATTGGTAGGGAGGTGGCTGTATACTTATGCACTTACCCTTGTTTGTGTGTACTCGCGTGAGAGAGAGAGAGAGAGAGAGAGAGAGTGTGTGTGTGTGTGTGTGTGTGTGTGTGTGTGTGTGTGTGTGTGTGTGTGTGTGTGTGTGTGTGTGTGTGCAGGCATGCGCGCTTGCGAATATGTGAATGATGATGATATTTACTTCAACTGCAAACGTGTTTGAATTTCTGGAAAAAGACAATTAAACGGTGACGATATTTCTGCTTGCTTGTATAGTAACCACATCTAGGCTGTAATAGCTGTGTTCTGTCCATCATCCAGTCAATCAGTCTGTCAGTCAGTCACTGAGTCAGTCCATTTGTCAGTCAATCCATCAATCAGTCCCTCTATCAGTCCGTCCGTCCGTCAGTCACTCAGTCCGTCTGTCAGTCAGCCATCCATCCAATCGGCCAGTCAGTCCATCAGTCAGTCAATCCCTTATTCAGTTTGTCACTCATACTCTGAGTCAATCAACCTATCCCTCAGCCGTCATTACTTAGACACTTAGTCAGGCTGACAATCCGTCATTAAGTCAGCCAGCCATTAATTCAAGTAGTCAGTCTGTCAGTCCTTTACTTAATCCGTCAGTCAGTGACTCTGTGCTTCCGTCAGTCAGTCTGTCAGTCAATCAGTCTGTCAATTAGTCAACCACCTTGTCGGTTAGTTTTAAGTGTTTTCTATGGCTGATCTTTTATGCAAGCTACAGCCGCTACAGCGCATCTTATAACTACTAATGTTACATTTTTTTGCATGCGCTCGTTAGAAGTTACACGAATACTACCGCAGCGCGGACGAGCCGTGAAGGTATCCATGCTAACACGCATGCACATTCACTAACATTCCTCTTTTTTCCTTTGCACACGCACAGACATATATTCCCTGCCCACTTCCCCCAGTCCTTCACACACACACACACACACACACACACACACACACACACACACACACACACACACACACACACATGTAGGTATGCACGCGCGCGAAACCCACGCACGCACACACACACACACACACACACACACACACACACACACACACACACACACACACACATACAAGCCATGCGCGTGTACGCATCACAACTTACCACATTATCACAAGGATCTGGAATGAAGGATTTGAAGCACTGGCCACAATTACTGCAATTGATGCAGCATTTGAAGTTGTCCTTGCAGTCATTGTCTTGTTCGCACTCTGCTTTTTTGCACCGTTTGGGAAAAGGTGGGGGGCACTTGAAAAGCGGACACTGCCCGGGCCCTGTAAAGGAAATGCTTTGGTGTCGGGTGGAGCAATAATCATTTCAGCTCTGTCTTCATGATGAAAGATCGGAAATAAGAATCACTGTCATCATCTGTAACAGCAACCAGTGCAGCAACAGTAATACAGCCAGCAGCAAGAATACAACATCACGCGTGAAAAGTTTGCCAGTCGTAATAACACCCCCGTAAGTAAAACGAGGAGCAACTGCAGCATAAATCATAGCATGACAAGCAGCAAGTCCAGTAGCAGCTATAATACTAGTAAAGGCAGCAGCAGCAGATAGCACTGATAGCAGTACCAGCAAGTACGTCTGACAGCAGCGGCAGTAGCACTGGCGGCTGTGGCACTGGTGCAAGCAGCAATAGCAAAACAGTAGGAGCAGCAGCGAATTAAAAGCAAAAGCTGGCAATAGCAGTTGCATCAGTGGTACCAGCAGCCGCACTAACAAAGGCAACAGCAGCAGCAGCAGCAGCAGCAGCAACTATACCATACGTCGCATTGTAAACAGTAACAGCGATGGTCTGTGACGCAGCACTAGTACCAAAAGTAGTGACAGCATTTAGAACAGCTGCGTGACTAGAGTAGCAACAGCAGCACAGGCTGTGGAAACAGATGTATTGTTGGCAGCAAGTGTTACTAATAGTTGAAGTCAGAACAGCATGACTAGTAGCAACAGCATCAACAATAGTAGTTGTGGTGACAGCTGCATGTCTAGCGGCTCCAGTTGCTATACCTATAGCAACAGCAGAGTGACTTCAGCAATGGCGGTAGTATCATTATTGTGGCTGACGGCATATAGCAGTAATAGGTGTAGAGAAGCAGCATGACTAGCAGCAACAGCAGCAGTACTGGGTGTAGAAGGAGCAGCATGACTGGCAACAGCAGTACTGGGTGTAGAAGGAGCAGCATGACTAGCAGCAATAGCAATACCAGCCGTAGCAACATCAATGTGGTTAGCAGCAACAGCAGAGGTAGCAGTATCAACAGCAGCGTCAGTAACAGCAATAGCAGTAAAAACTGTGGCAACAGCAGGGTGACCAGCAGCGATAGCATTATTAGGAGGAAAAAAAACAGCAGAGTGGCTAGCACAAATAGCAGTAGTAGGTGGAGGAATAGTAGCAAGATTAACAGCAATAGCAGTAATAGGTGGAGAAACAGTAGCATGACTAGCAACAATAGCAGTATAGGGTGTACAAGCAACATTTCTTGTATGTTTTTGCCTGGTCCTTTTCTTTCTTACGCCTTTTCTCCCCCCCCCCCCCCCCCCCCCCCCCCCCCCCCCCCCCCCCCCCCCCCCCCCCTTTCCCCCCCCTAAACCCCCCCCCCCACGCTCCATTCCCTAAACCCACCACGCTGCTTTCTCCGTTAAGATCTTTAGATCCGAAATAAATTTGTCAATCAGTCTGTGCAAAACGCTGATCAAGGAAATTTTTGCGCGTTTCTTTAACATTTGGTAGAGATAACATACTGATCTTGTCACAAGTGTGTGTGTGTGTGTGTGTGTGTGTGTGTGTGTGTGTGTGTGTGTGTGTGTGTGTGTGTGTCTCCGTGGGGGGGGGGAGGGGAGAGAGAAGAGAGATAGGTAGGGAGGAGAGAGAGAGAGAGAGAGAGAGAGAGAGAGAGAGAGAGAGAGAGAGAGAGAGAGAGAGTTTATTTTCAGATGGAACCTTGAATGAGCCATACATTTGCTCTTCTACATCAAGTCGTCCATGTAAAACAATAAATGAGAGGAAGAAAAGATAATGAAACACGAAGATAAACAAAACGGAAACAAAGAGGAGGACTGCGGTACAGTAGGTGGGAGGCTGAAGAATTCAGTAATAAGAAAGAAAAGGGGGAAAGAGAGAGAGGCAGAAGGACTGACACGATGAACAAGAGAGAGAGAGAGAGAGAGTGAGAGTGAGAGAGAGAGAGAGAGAGAGCATGTGTATGTGTATGCTGTTTTTGTGTGTTACTGAACACATACACAGAAGAAAGATTTTTTAATCCTTCCAGTAGCAGGCAAAAAAGTATGATTATAACCCAAATTGTTGATTTCACAGCAGATGAATGGTACAGCCATCTGAAAGGGATTTTCAATGCGAAAAAAAAAAAACTGATCGGACAGAAAATCGAGGACCAGAAAACAAAAATCACACAGACATATTCTTCTACTGCTCACTTACTAATTGGCACGCAAACGGTATCTTGATCTCTTTCAATACACGTGGTTCCTGGAGGCACTTCTGGGAAACACACACACACACACACACACACACACACACACACACACACACATACATACATACACATACACACGTGCGCGCGCGCGCGCGCGCGTACGAACAAAACGCACACACGCAGGTGTGCAAACACGAGCAGGCTGACAGATTAACACATACAAAAGCAAACAGAAAAACATCGATACATAGTTATACAGATAGACAGACGGATGGATAGACACACTGACAGAGAGAGAGAGAGAGAGAGAGAGAGAGAGAGAGAGAGAGAGAGAGAGAGATAGATAGATAGATAGACAGACAGACAGACAGACAGACAGACAGACAGACAGATAGATAGATAGATAGATAGATAGATAGATAGATAGATAGACAGATAGATAGATAGATACATACATACATACATACATAGATAAAATAGTGCTGCTTATAGCCCAGTCGATCGCAAAGGCCATATCAGGGCTGTCATCGCGTTGAAGTCAACTCTCAAGTCATATCAAAAGAAGAAAGAAATCCACACAACTCATTAAAACACCCTCTAAAAACATACCGGAATTTCTGTAAAATCTTTCTTCTGTCGAATCTTGGATCAGATGAAAATTGTTGATCAGATAAAAAAAAATCTTAAATAAATGTCAGCGAACCGCCCAGAGAAACGTGGACAAACGAGTCACAAGACAAACCACAACGCGTTTCGACCTCTTAGGTCTTCTTCAGGTGTAACAAACATGAAACAAATAACGAAAATGCACTTAGCTTTGATCGCTTCTGTGTTCAGCGCAAGAAAGAAGGCGTTGTTTGTTTCATGTTTGTTACACCTGAGAAGACCTAAGAGGTCGAAACGCGTTGTGGTTTGTCTTGTGACTCGTTTGTCCACGTTTCTCTGGGCCGTTCGCTGACATTTATTTAAGATTTGTTTAGATTTCCGCCTGCAGTCGTTTCACTTTGCAACCAGATATAAAAAAAAATTGATCTCTTTCAGAAATTCAAAACTCACATCCGGCGGGACATCTCCGAACAGAGTTGTCACAGGGTCTGCTGTAAAGTGACTGTGTCTCACATCATGAAAGTCCCAAAATTCTAAGAGAGCATATTTCATTATAAGTGGTACATGACATGGGTCGCACCGCGGAGCTTCTTCACCTATTAAAAGATAAGAATGGGTGTAAAAGGAGAGGGCCTGTGTGCACACGGCACAAAACCGTTTCTTCTTTTTGGCCGCCACGGGAGCATGGTTAAAACCCTTTTTCTAGTCTGGACGGATTTGGAAGAGTTCGTTATCCATCTTCGAGTGTCATGTCTCTTGGCAGCAGTCTTTGACATACGCCTGTACTTTGGGTTTCTGATCTGTGTGCTATGTAGACAACCTGCTCAACTCTTTCTTTATGGCACTCTTAGGAAGTTGATCAACTGCCTAAGCGTCCCAAATGCCCACATGTCTGGGAACCAAGCAAAAACTTTGTTGTAGCCATCATATTTGAGAGAGGAGTATATTCGGATAATTTCAGAAGTTGAGGTTGCTTGAGCTTACGGCTGCAATTGCTTCCAAAGTTGAAGAGGGGTCCGACAAAATAAGGAAAAATTTCATATTTTGATTTAGAGATCATTTTAGCTATGACCAAGTCTGTCAACTCAGCATCGTAGGTGGAACTGTCAAAGGGAATATGTTTAGAGCATCTCTGAGAAGGTCCTGCTGCGCAAATCACAGAAGAGGCAATCCCATCCTCTGAGATGGATAGGTAGATAGACAAACAGATAGACAGACAGACAGACTGAGAGAAGGGGAGAGTAAGAGAAACAGTGAGAAAGAAAGAAAGAAATAGGAGAGAGAGAGAGAGAGAGAGAGAGAGAGAGAGAGAGACAGAGACAGACAGACAGACAGACAGAGAGAGAGAGAGAGAGAGAGGGACAGAGACAGGAGAGGATAGGGGAGACAGACAGAGAGAGATGAGAGCTAGAGAGAGAGAGAGAGAGAGAGAGAGAGAGAGAGAGAGAGAGAGAGAGAGAGAGAGAGACGTGTAAATACAATTGAAAAGAAGGTGACGACGGAAGAAAGGGACCATAACAGAAAACACATAAAACACACACTCTCTCTCTCTGTCTCTCTCTCCTCCCTCTTTCACCCCTCTATCTTACAGACAGACAGACAGACAGATACAGATACACGGACAGACAGACTGACAGATATATAGGCACACATATAGATAGACGAAAAGGTAGGTTTACATACATGCACACATAGAAAGATGGATAGATGGAAAGTTGAGATAGACAGACAAGCAGACAGGTTGATAGACTAATGGATAAATAGAGAGACTGACAGATAGATAAATACATATATATGGACAGACAAACAGACATAGATAAACACACACATGCAACCACAACTGGACGAAGTGGATGATGATATGGTGGCAATGACGTTGCTGATGACGACGATACGAAGGAAAAAGAACGACTGACCACATCGTCACAACTCGGCAAAGGGTCCAAGCAGACGGTGCCTTTGCAACCGGTCTCACAGCATTTCTGACGTCCCGGACAATTTTCATCCTTTTGACACAGAGATCCGGAGACACAGGGTCCGGGCCCGTCAGTTCGGGGGCATCGGCCACGTTTCTCTGTCGGACACACGCGCTGTTTCTCTGTCACACACACGCGCTGCAACTAAGGACGTGAAGGAGGGGATGGGGAAGGTAAGGAGCGAACGGGAGAGCAGAGGAATGTGACGAAGGGATAGCGTGGATATGAAAAAGGGGTCAGTCACATGACCTACAAGCCTTTTTTCAAAACATGAGAGAGAGAGAGAGAGAGAGAGAGAGAGAGAGAGAGAGAGAGAGAGAGAGAGAGAGAGAGATTTTGTTTCAAACCTACATCCCTATTTCACACAACCCTCCCATGTTCCCATCCCATTCTCCACCCCCACGACACCCTTCCCAATCCAATCAGATGGGGGTAAACACATAAATAAAAGATCGAAACAGAGAGAGTAGTCCGCTTACTGGCCAAGTTAATCTTCCACAAGAACAAAGACAGAATTACTGTGCTGCCAAAAGAAAGACTTTGTTAACAAATTACAAAATAAACATCTTGCATTTCGACCTCTTTGGCCATCGTCAAAACGAACAGTCGATTATCACTTTGAACTGGCCAGGGAAAGGAAAAGAGGTTGAAGGGTAGACAATATGGATTTAAAATGATGATGATAATAAACAGTATTCTGCTGTTAATAATGCTGGTAGCGTGATCATATAATCGTAATATCAACAGTAATAATTTAAGTAAATGCAGTCCTACTGATTACGATACTTACCCGAGGAAGAGGAAAAAGAGAGGTGGTAGATGAGAGTTACAGTAATATGATCACGGTAGCAATAGTAATGCTGCTGCTGCTGCTGCTACTGCAAATAGTAGTAATAATAGTAAAAATAATGACGATGATAAGAAGAGACGAAAATAAGGAGTAGGAGGAGGTGGAATGGAAAAAAAGAGGAAAGAGAAGAAGGAAGACATAGATAACGGAGAAGATGCCAAGGTACATACGGATGGTTATAATAATCATCATAATCATAATCGTATGATAACAGTAATGACATAACAGTATACGAAATGGGGAAGATAACCAGTTGAAATCCAAGAAATATACTACTTGATGTTGATAATGTTAATATCGATAATAGTGACAGCAATGATAGTAATAATGATAATGATAATGATGATGGTCATACTACTACTAATTATTAACAATAATCTTGATACTACAAATACATTTACTACCATTGATAACGACAGAATCAATGATAATCTGATAACAGTAATTATCATCACCGTAATAAAGAGTTAGAAGAAAAGGAACAAGAAGAATGATGGTAATAATAATAATGATCACTACTATTATTATTATAATAATGATACCAAAAATAACAGAAATAATAATAATAATAGTAAATAGGAATAATGATATAACAACAATGACATTGAGAGCAAATAATATTGGTAGCAGGTGGAAAGGAATGCACGAGTTAAAAGCTAACCATCCCATTGAAACAGGGACAAAGGGGGAAAAAAGGAACACACACACACACACACACACACACACACACACACACACACACACACGCGCGCGCGCGCGCGCGCGCGCGCGCGCGCACGCACACGCACAAAGAGAGAGACACAGAGAGAGAGAGAGAGAGAGAGAGAGAGAGAGAGAGAGAGAGAGAGAGAGAGAGAGAGAGAGAGAGAGAGAGAGAGAAAGAGAGAAGTGGATAGATAAGTGATAGATAAGTGGGTAGAGGGTAAAAAAATACATTAATGAAGAAAATGGAGATAGTAGAGGGTGGGGGGGGGAAGAGAAGATAGCTGTAACACATACATGGAGTAAATGATGAGTGGTATGGTAATATGTCTGTGGACGGCACCGGGCTGGTGTTGTGTGTGTGTTGGGGGGGGGGGGGGGGCGGTGTGGATGGGCACATGCAATTTTTGGAAGTTGATGCCAAGTGGGCAGACTGCGTGTGTATGTATATCATATATATATATATATATATATATCTGTGTATGGATATGTGTGTGTGCGTGTGCGCACGTGCGCGAGCGCTTGCGTGCCTGTGTGTGTATGAGCGTGTGTATGTAGTGTGTGTGTGTGTGTGTGTGTGTGTGTGTGTGTGTGTGTGTGTGTGTGTGTGTGTGTGTGTGTGTGTGTTTACATCCTCACAATCATTCGTATACACCTATACATATATGTTCACATCTACACATAAATTTATACATACATACATACACACAAACATACCTGCATGCTCATAAACATATACACTGCACACTTACACATTGTACACATACATAACATACATCACACACTTACACATATTACCCATACAGACACATGTGAATACATAGATAGAATTGTGACTCAAACAGAATTCACGCCATCTGAAATATCCCACCCCATCTCCACTCGCTCCATCTCCCTCTCCTGATTCAATGGTGGCGACCACAGACGGTCAAGACAGTCTGTAAATATGAAGCGTTTCTTATTAGCCAAAAAAATATTGGAGTGTTACGTCTCTCGTTGCCTGTAGGCTTGGGAATCCTGCGCAACTTACGGGGGGAAAAGCAACGCGCTCCAGCATTCTCAGATATCGTAAAAGTAGATTCAGCTTCAATAGGAAGCCTTCGACCTACGCCTGTCCCCTTTTATTCCCCGCTGCTTCGATCGAACTCGATTCCCGTGTTGACGATTCAAGCTGATGCGCAACGTACCGATTTTGTCAGTCCTTGCCCACTTATTATAAAATGTGGGTGCTGACCGCAGACTAACATCCCTGCCTTGAAATGCTATATGCCTTAGTCTGCAAAGCTTGCTTTCGCAATAAACACGTCATTATCAAGAAGCCAAAGATACCAACCGTCTTCATGAAAAAGCAGTATTTATCATCGGCGTAAACGCTTACATGACGAATTATGAGGGCTGCATCACCCTATACTTTATTTACGTCAGCGATGTCATTTACCGAGAGTGGATTCCACATGATTAAAACTCTGACATATTTGTAATGCTTACACATGAAAGACGACCGAGACAGCTGGTGAATATTAATCATAAAGATTTTCTTGAAAGCAAAAACTGGAAATTTCGTACGTGTGACAAACGTTGGCACACCGTTGCTGCAAAGGTGATGTTCCCCTCACACACACACACACACACACACACACACACACACACACACACACACACTCATATATATATATATATATATATACACACACATATGCACATGCACACAAACACTCTGACTGAAACCATTTACTGTCAGATTAACATAGTGTTGTACTGACATTTTAAATGGATAAAAACCTAAATAAATTAATGAGAAAACGAGAATAATACAAATAATATCTGAAAGACATAAACAAAACATACAGGAAAAATTAACAGGGAAACATTTAACATTTGTAAGTAGAATAATAAAATCAGAAATTGTAACAATAAACCAGATTACATCTTTAACTGTACTGAGAATCAAAAATCTCTCTCTCTCTCTCTCTCTCTCTCTCTCTCTCTCTCTCTCTCTCTCTCTCAGAGAACACCATAAAAAAAAAAGAAAGAAAAGAAAAAAAACCCGCCCCCTAAAACACACACACACACACACACACACACACGCCACGCACACACACACACACACACACACACACACACACACACACACACACAATCATGATCATAACCAAACACCACCTACCTGCAGCACAGACATCATAGCAGTTCTGCAGGGATTCAAAGTTGTTAGCGTTGCCTTTACAACCACCATAGATGAACATCTGGCAGCGCTTCTGGTCCGAGTCATAGTAGAACCTTGTGAAAGAGCCTCTGCATGGGCCTGGGAGCTTGGCAATGAGCAGACATCTGTATCACGTGTCAACAAAACAAAAAGTCATGAAAGATTGAAACTTGCCTCAATACGTTTCCTGGACATTGTATATCAAGTAGGACTATGCTGACAAAAAGAACGGGGGGGGGGGGGGGGGGGGGGCTGGATTCAGAAATATGGGCATACGAACTAACAAAAAAATGAACAACATTAACAACAAAGAAACCTGATACAAACGTTTGTTTGTGACTGAACCTGTACTCTCACATTTTTTTTCATTAGTTTCTTAACATCGACCAAACAACCAGAAAGGCAGCATCCTTTCCCAAACTCATTCCATTCATGGGCTTTTCCTCTTTCACGTTCTCCTGTCTCTTCTCACTTACTGTCACCTTCCCAACCACTCTCCTCCATCACCATTACAATTTCCCCCACCGCTCCCCCCCCCCCCTCCCTTCTCAGATACACATAAACACGTTTTCACTTGCAGTCTGAGAGGCGTGTTCTGGAACATCTTGCGGAGTGGACACACTGATGTTTTTGATCGTCAGTATCCTGTATGTGTGTATGTGACGCGGCTGACTAAGCATGAACAGTGTTCTTTTTGATAATTTGTGCAATTCCTGCAGTACAAAAAAAAAGCAGGGTTTTCCCCCCCAGTGTCGCAAAGGTTTCTGAACGTCGTCACATTTTCGCGCGCAATATTCTGTTTTCGAACACACACCATACCTCAGAAGCGCACGACCCATAGTCAACAAACAGATCTCATCCTGGCATACGATTCACTCACGTCGTCTGTAGCAAGCTGTCTGGCATTCCAGAGCTGTCTTAAAATTGTTTTCATTGCCCCACAACCGTTATATTTAAAGGGTAGACACCGTTCTGCCTCCGAATCATAGTAGAACCTTTCAGTGCTGTTTGTGCATCCACCAGGGTTCTTAGGTAGAAGGCATATGTCTGCACAGAAAGTCGACAACATTTACACTCATTCCAGTGAAATAGGATAGCAGGAATATGTAAATGGCCTGTGCCATATGTAAAAAGCCTGGGCTTGAGACAAAGTCAAGTATCACTAGCTACTGAGTTGATAAAGCTCAGAAACAACGGTTGTTATAAACAACCACTACTATTTCTACTGCTATTACTGCTACGGCTATGACGACGATGACGACGACGACGACTTCTGCTGCTGCGCTGCTGCTGCAACAGCTACTACCGCAAACATTACCACTTCGGTTACTACCACCGAAGCAATCTATTGCTACTGCTACTGCTGCTGCTGCTCCTGCTGCTGCTGCTACTACTATTACCATTGTTATACTTTTTAATGGGCATTACCAAGCGTACGAACTTTAAGGAAAACAACTTTCCGCAAGAAATCGTCACAACCCACAACGCACGCACCCCGAAACAAAAAACACACACTCGCGTTCACATATTCCCTTGCGATATCACACACACACACACACACACACACACACACACACACACACACACACACACACACACACACACACACACACACACACACACACACACACACACACACGCACATGTGGAAATCACTGTCCTACTAGCCTTCGACTCTAAAGGATACGCTGTACACAAACTCGTAACAAACCTGCATTTTATCCGTCCATTCATCCACCTACACATTCACTTCAACCCACCCACTCTTTCTCCCACCTATCCCTGCTCAGGACTGTCAATACGTACCTTCACAGCGAGGAGTCGGAGGGCAGGGAGGCTTTTTACAGATGATCTCAGTTCGTTTACATACCTCACCAACCCCACATTCCTGTAAAGGCGCACAGCATACTTCAACTGCACTGACAAAACTCTGAGGCACATGAATAAAATTCTTTTTTATTTGTCGATGTTGAGTCAGTAGCACCTGGGAGCATGCGAGTGTGCATATATATATATGTGTGTGTGTGTGTGTCTGTGTGTGTCTGTGTGCGTCTGTGTGTGTGTGTGCGTGTTCTCTCTCTCTCTCTCTCTCTCTCTCTCTCTCTCTCTCTCTCTCTCTCTCTGCGCTCTCGGGCTATGAAGTAGTTTTGTGTGTGTGTGTGTGTGTGTGTGTGTGTGTGTGTGTGTGTGTGTGTGTGTGTGTATGTGTGTGTGTGTGTGTGTGTGTGTGTGTGTGTGTGATATGAGAGGGAAACCACGTATTAACAAAGAGACAGAGGGGGGGGGGGGGGGGGGGGGCGGGTGGAGGGACGGCGGGAGAGACGGAAGGAGGGTAGAGAATGCCTATATGTCTAAATGGTGGGCCACAGGTCCATACACATGTTAAATTCATACTTTTCACAAATTTCACACCAATGATAAACATTTGAGTCTAAGAAATGTTACAGATTCCAGCACCACTTTCATGAATTTTGAAAATATGTTCTCTTAAACACTCTACACACAAAAACCACAACACTTTGTTCCAGATGACTTTTAGTCACCAGAACGTTTGATAATCAGAACATGGATCGGCTGTTGAAATACTGAGCAGTAACGGACTTTTTCCCCCCCAAATAATCATAGACAGGACAATAACATAGGAAATGTATTTGATTCTCAATCATTCCACCACAACAGAGACAATCGTTCTAAGTATTAACTAATCACTACATTCTGGAGAATGAACTGTAATGTCCAGTATATAGTGGCGTCGGAACCGTAGGAAGGGGAGGTGGATTCCTCACCACCACTCCCATGGAAAATACTGGGGAGGGAGGGGTGGGTGGGCTATCCTCTGTCCCCTAATATTTGATGCCAAAAGTTATGGAAAGCAAGGCATGGCCCTCCCCTCACCTTTAGCCCCTTTTATAGGAATTTGGAAGAGAATACCCCCTGTACCACTTAAGAAAACGGGGAGACCCTCTCTCCCCTCTTCCTCCCTCACCATTCAACCTTAACATGAATGTGGACATACACACATGCACGATTTTTTTTAAGAAAGCAAGGGAGAGAAGTTCCCTGCCCCTTCTTCCTTCTATCAAAATTTGGAGACGCACCTAGCCACACACCTACATTGTTTTTTAAAAGGTGAAAATGAGTCCGCGAGTTGTGATTTTGTCAGTTCAGGTTGACACCCCCCCCCCCCTCCCCACCTTCCCTCTTCCCTCTCTTCCAATGCCGGGTATTCTCCGACAGCACTGCTAAAACGTGCCACAGCACGCCTGTAAAACCTGTTTATGTCTGCATTCATATAAGGCTCCACTGCAAGCAACAGTTTATCATAACTGTAAAATGCTAGTAGGTCACTCCCCGCAGTGTGGCTCCTCCAGTTTCGTTCGTAATTGTCCATGCGTATTTCTTTGACTCGCTGCAAGCAGTGTATTCAACTCCTTGGTTTAATAGAATAGAAACCAGTTTTAAATAACGTTATTCGCATTTCGAGTGCCATGTTCGCTTACCTCGTTCTACAAGGCTACGTTGCATAATGTAAGTTTTGAGTGGGAGTTGTCAGTGATCGATGCTGTTTATTTTTCATCAATACCGAAAGCACTTGATGAGACTATCAATATATAAAGGGTATCATCTCACCCATTCACAGATCATCTTATTAGATGTTCTTCTGCCCACTTTAAGATACTGTTTAATGGTGTGTCTTTTCTGTTTAAGTTTATGTCCCGCACGGTCTCCATAATTTCAAGCAGTACAATAAAACGTCTGTATCTGAGCATCAAAAATATTTAAGGAAAAGCGAACAGAGAGGTGTCTTCTTTTGGTTTTCGTGGCGGAATTACTATAAGCTTCAGAAAAAAAAACAAACCTGGCTGTGAAATACTCACCAAAGAAGTCATATGCATTAATTACCTGCTCTTTTACTCCCCTAAAAGACCATTTTTCATAGGAAGCTAAGTATCTCTCTTTTACGGAAAACGATGATATTACCGTTAAAGTTCATCCTTGGCGTTTCGGCGAATCGAATTAAGAGTTCTAAGGTGGTTCTGTAAAGCTATTGCGGTTTCAGACAGGAGCATAACACTATCACTATACAACATTATAAGAGGCACGATGGTGCCTGGTGATAAAGCTGCGCAGTGCCAGCCATTGCTAATCATACTCATCGCTTGTTCGTCAATTAGCCATGAAAAATAAAACTGGACTGCACAAGACTCCTTGTCTAAGACCCCGAGTACGCCTTACATGATCGTAATCTTCTCAGCAATTCTAATGCGTGCTTTGACTGATGTTACACGCTTTACATGCAAATCAGTAGTTTTCCACCCATGTCATCTTTATGCAAATTTGACCACTGTAGATGTCTTCAAACAGAATCGAACGCTCCTGAATGACAACAAAAAAGGGAATATGTGATCGATAGTAAAATATCCATTTGAGAAGCCTGCCTTTTTTTTTTTTTTTTTTGTTGTTGTTTGTTTTGTTTTTTTTTTGTTGTTTTTTTTTACAGTGCTGCCATGAATGTCTGCCAATCTTTTCAATGTGTCACTAAAACTGAACGCATAACCTTACTACATACCTCTGCCAGCGAAATTCCTGCACATTTGTTAGGATTGTTAGCATGGCCCTTCTTGAACAATGTTTGAATTACTGACCTTTTCCAACTTTCTCTATATAAATTTTCTTATCGAACAGGACTTCGAAAACTCAAAATGAACCGTCAATACTGTCACCTGAATTTGTAAATACTTCTCCTCTTACGGTATCTTGACCGGCAAACTTGTTATTTCCAATAAGCGTATCACGCGCAAAGTGATAGCGTCATTTAAGATCTCTTTTTCTGTCTTGTTGAAAGCATGTTAATCACGCACCTGGTGTTCCTGCATGAGATTCCTCAAGTCTGTTGCGGTATTTGGATCAATGTCAAGTACGGATTAAAAGTGGTCAAACCAATTCTCGACTTTTGCCGTGTTGTTGGTTTTTCTTTTCGTGGGTGGTGAAATGTTTGAAACTGTGTTCCCAGAAATCTGTTGGATCAGAAAGTGTTGCCGTTTATGAGCCTGAAAGCTTTTATTTGTATGCGTCACTCTTTTTTTCTCAGCCATTTTTTGTAGTCTCGACACATCCTGTGTTATTTACAGTATTGCTCTTCTTTTTCTGAACTTTCTAGCATCTTCTAGTTTTACTTTTCGGGGTGGGGGAGAGAGGAGAGAGAGAAGAGAGGAGGAGGAGGAGGAGGAGAGAGAGAGAGAGAGAGAGAGAGAGTTATTTCAGAATATGCAACAAAAAGAACTATGGAACAAAAGTTGTCTTACAACATTATTGAAAAACTGGAACAGAGCAAAATCAAAAGCCGAAAACACGTCTGAATAAATAATTCAATACAAAACGGTTAGGTACACACGGTCGCTTTTACATGCTGTATTACTTTTAACTCATCAATTGTGTACACTGCTCTCATTCACCCATCATCTACCTGCATTGTTAAGCTCCACTCATCCCTTATCTGTCCGCAGAGTTATCATTCATGAATTACACGTATGCAATGTTAACATTCACCAGTCATCTGTCTGCAGTGTTATTATTTATCCAAAATCTGTCTGCATTGTTACCACTGACATATCGATTATCTGCGTCGTTATCATGTATCCATTATTTACGTGAATATTATCAATAATCTATTATCTGTTCGTATTGTTATGATTCACCATTATCTGTTTGCAGTCTTACCATTTACCCTTCTCTATCCGCATGGTATCATTCATTCATTGACTATTTGCAACGTGTTATTTCATTGGTATCATCCATTTATTGTTTATTTGCAATATCGTTATTTTGCCATTATCTACGTGCAAATTATCATTCATTCATCATCCGGCTGTAATGTGATTGACATTGCTAGTCTTATCATTGCTGTTCTTGTTGTTACGATTATCATCATTATCGTGTGTATTTCAACACGCCTAATCAAACAAAGGGCTGATCGTCTACAGTCCACCAGTACGCACACTGACCAACACAAACAACAATTCATAGGACGCTAGCAGGAACCCAACACCCGCACCACATTCAACCCGTACCACCACCCAAGCCAGGCTTTTCATTCCCTCTTGACCAAGCACGTGTGACAAACATCAGCAGTACATGATGAAACATTTGGTACATCTTACAGTAAGGCATCTAAAGTTTGATCTGAAAGAGGGCTAAGAGCACAGTATCTAATGTGAGAAGCGATTCCAAGCGAGAAAAGCCCGGCAGGCAAAGGAGCGCGGACCGCAAGTGTTGGTACTCGCAGACACAATTAGAAATCGTCATTCATTCATTTACTTGTGATCTGCCAGTGCTATCCATTGATTATCTTTTCGCAGTGTTATCATCCAATCATTTTCTGTCTGCAGGGTCATCACCAATTTTATTTTCTGTCTCCAGTTTCATCACATATCATTTGTCTGCAGCGTTATCGTCTGCCTGTATCGTTTCATCCACTCATCAGTTCTACTACAGACCCATCTCACTCTGTAGGCTCAGGTCTTATTTGAACGATAGCATCGAGGCCTTTCATTCGAAGCACTGAGGTAGATGATTTCATTGGGGAATACGGAGAGAAAAATCTCTAAAAACTGGCAATAAGCACAAAGTAGCCGCGCCTCAAAACCTGTGTGGTAATCAGCTCACTTGTTGCAGGATGTCCTTCAATATCATGTGCCTAGTGCTTCAAGCGAACTGATCTATGGACAAGCCATCGCTGCCCGCTGTGCGCTGACATCATGTGATGTATTTCAGAGGACACATCTCGACTGCAAGCAGGGTCTCTTGAGTACAACTGTACTGAGAGTTTATGATCGTGATGATCTAATTGCATAGCTCAGTCGTTCAAAGTGTGTGTGTGTGTGTGTGTGTGTGTGTGTGTGTGTGTGTGTGTGTGTGTGTGTGTGTGTGTGTGTGTGTTATCTTCATGCATTCTTTCATTTGCTTCTTTTAGCAACACCAAAACTAGAGTAAAACAGACAGAACAACAACGTCAATAATAACGATAATAATAATAATAACAATAATGTTACTACTACTACTATAGATAACAATAACAATGATAGTAAATATTTGAGAAGAAGAAAGAAGAAGAAGAAGAAGAAGAAGAAGAAAAACAACAGTGGAGATTCATATAACGCGGCGCGTTATGCACTCTGCAAGCTCTCCGTTTTATACACTATCCGAACATGCAAACCAAGTTTACCAATCAATAAACGAATAAGGAATTTTTAAAAATACAGAACCCTGACACCTTTTCCTATCACCAACCCGCCCAATGCAGTCACCACACACACACACACACACACACACACACACACACACACACACACACACACACACACACACACACACACACACACGTACGCACCCACGCAAGACTCAGAAGCAAAGAATAAAGAAAACAGGAAGCAAAATAAACAAGAAAAAAAAGGTGGGATGGATACTACGAAGCAATGGAGTGAAGTGGGGAAAGACACAGTGACTGCTGGTCAGAGACTTTAGATGGAACCCTGTCTGTCGAAACATCCATTTATTTGAAGCAGTCTAGCCGACCCATCCAAAGCCTGCCATGAACACGACACATGCACATACAACACGTGTGTGCACCCGGGTGAATGCTTGTGTATACGGAAATACAGCTGCACAGAAAGTTTATAGACAAAGACTAGTGTCTTGTGTAAGAGAGTTTTCAAAGCGGGGTGACTGAAGGCGGAAAGTGGAACCAGCGCAAAACCAGAATTACTGGGTCGCCAGTCTAAGGAATGAACACACTTTCAAAACAAACGCAACACGTTTCGACCTATCGGATCTTATCCAAGCAGTG
Organism: Conus betulinus; assembly: GCA_016801955.1. NCBI lineage: Eukaryota > Metazoa > Mollusca > Gastropoda > Neogastropoda > Conidae > Conus > Conus betulinus. The sequence goes on from JADBJO010000454.1 coordinate 496,379, forward strand.
CAAGTAACACTGAAGGAAAGCATTGGAGGAATGGACAGTCTCTTTTTGATGTGGGTGCAAAATTAGATACAGATCAAAATTATGTTAAGATGTGATCATGTAACAACAGATATAATATTTATGGCATTGGAGTTAATGAGAAAAATGACAGTAGTAGTAACAATGATAATAATACAAGAAGACGGGAAAGAAGAAAAAAAACTAGAAGAAGAGCTACAAAAATGACTGTGATAGCAGTAATAGCAATACAGTAATAATAAAATGATGATAATAAAGATAAAAATACTACTACTACTACTACTACTACTACTACTACTAATAATAATAATAATACAGAAAATGGGAAAGATAGTAAGATACAATCTAAGACGTATACACATAGTTTCTAATAATCATCATTATCATATAAACAATAAAATCTTAGAAATCTAAGATGATAACTATCTGTATGTTTCTTAGAATTTATTTGACGGTTTTCCCCATGTTATGTCATTGTTATTATTAGCATTACTGCTACTATTATTGCTGTCATTACCATCATTATCATTTGTTATTTCTAACACTATTGTCATCACTATTACTATCATCATTGCTATCACAACTATTATTGGAACTATTCTCTTCATTCTTCTTTTTCGATGTTTATCATCATAATCATTCCTATTACGTTTATCATTACTGTCAGTGTAACTGCTGTTGTATGATACATTATCATTATTATCATCATCATCATCATTTCTTTATCCTATCACCTTTTCTCTCTTCAGTTCCATTTCGTAGTTTTAATTGTTCACCCATGACCAACTTTTGCACTGGGATTGAAAAGTGAAGTGACTGTCATTTCATCCTTTTTCTTCATTGTCTTGAATGTTCTTTGTTTTGCCTGAAGTGACTGTCATTTCATCCTTTGTTTCATTGTCTTGAATGTTCTTTGTTTTGCCTGAAGTGACTGTCATTTCATCCTTTATTTCATTGTCTTGAATGTTCTTTGTTTTGCCTGAAGTGACTCGGTAAGTCGACACGTGATGTGTCTTTTGTCATTTGTTCCTTCGCTTGGTGGCCCAGTAATTCTGTTTTTTTGCTCTTGTGTAAGACAGGCAAGCGACATTTTTCTTTGGCTAAAAGTCTACACGATTTTCACCTTTTCAGTCGGTTTTCTTCATCCAAGTTAAAAAGACAAAAAAAGTATAACTGCAAAGCACTTACTGGGTAACAATCTGGTACTGAAACAAACCAAGGCCATACTATGTTAAAAAAGAAACATATATTAACCACACACACACACACACACACACACACACACACACACACACACACACACACACACACCACACACACACACACACACACACACACACACACACACACACATGCATGCATGCACGCACGAACACAGTTTCTTACTAGGATGAAACATTTGTGGTGTACACTGATCTTAAACCATTCAATATTCTTCAAAATCATATTCACATGATTTACGTGTTTTACTTTTTTTTTTTTTTTTGCTGTCCCAACCCCTGCGCAGTGCACCCACACGCGCTCATTCCGACACGCCGTCCACAGCCACGGCCCGGTCGGCCCCGCCGCAAACCCGGCACCGGCTATCCACAGGGAACAGTCAATGTCAAGTCGTCAAGAGGCAACCCACCGGAGGAGACACTGCACTGCTGCCGAGACGCTTCGGTGATGTTCAGTGGCGCCTGTTCTGATCTAACATACGCAGAACACCACCTACTAAGCCCCTACTGACGACAATAATTGCTTAGTCGTGGAGCCGGCGTGAGCTAGCTCTCCCTCCGGCGGCCGCCACCACGTCCGTCCAGCGACAGACCCCATAGACTCGCCGATACCGGTGACCCGACGGAACCAAACCAAGGCCACAGATGTGGAGAGAACATCGAAACTGAGGTCACCATGAGAGCAGGGCATGAAGGGCCACAGAATTTGAGACATTTTTTTATGCTGGTCGATGACAATGAGGATGATTATGATGATGCTACGGATTTCCATTTCGGTCTGAGACTACATGACAGGGCTGCACTCTACGCTTCCTTTCATAACATATCCCGGCGTCAACCAGGCCCGAGATATGCAGGCACCTGCAGTGTTGGTCATGAAATTTGAGCAACACTCTTAGAAACGCATCCATTAAGCGGATGAAACTCGACTGTGTGGTCCCAGTCTTCCCAACTGAGTCCGCAGCAACTCAACTGGGTAGGAGCCGGTCGGGCAGAAAAACCCACATGACTTCTGATGGGGGATTCGAACCCACGACCTCCCAGCCGGGAGTCCGCGACGCTAACCACTTCGCCACGGCGGCTGGTATTTACGTGTTTTACTGCCTCATTAATCGTGTCACTGTCACAACTATCACCCTCTCACTCGTGCTTTCTCACACCGCCGCCGCCCTGTGCCTCAAAAGGGCCCACCCCATGCGACCTGGCCCGACCCAATCCCAGTGGCCCGGAAGCCTTATGGAGGACTGGAGGACCTGCGACGTACTGCCACCTTTGTCGAGGAGACGGGGGAATCCATCTGACAAGTGACGAACGAGACAACAACTCCGCCACACAAGAATTGTCTATCGGAGCTTCAGAACCGACGTGAGGCAACCATCAGGGAAGTCACTGTATTGCTGCTGAATCACTTCGTTTGAAGGTGCTTCACTGATATAACTAGCGCAGGACACCGTCTACAACACTCCTGCTGGTGCAATGACATTTGGCAGTGGAACAATGCCTCTGGAGGGCGCTAACGACAGTCCGCTTGAGCTTGCCTGTTCAATATCCCATCTGTACAGTTTGGGGGTCATCCGGCGAAAATCATCGAATTATATGGGGAAATGTATTCTTTTCAGTGAAGTATTATAACTGTTTTTACAGATCCGTTTACCATATTCGTAAACAAATCCCGTGATTGCACAATCTTTTTTTTTAACTGATAGTAATTAATTGTTATTCACGATGTCGCAGATAGGATCAAAAGGACTATTTAAGCATGAAATGGAACTGTGCGCGCGCACACACACACACACACACACACACACACACACACACACACACACACACACACACACACACATACATACACGCGCGCGTGCGCGCGCGCGCACGAGTGTATGTGTACGTGCGTCCATAATTCTTTTAACGGAACTTTCTACAAATGAATATTCTGAAGTATCACACACACACACACACACACACACACACACACACACACACACACACACACACACACACACGTGTGCGCGCCCACTCATTTCCTCGCTCACGCACACATACACACACACTCTCTCTACACACACACACACACACACACACACACACACACACACACACACACACACACACACACACACACACACACACACACACACACACACACACACACACACACACACACACACACACACACACACACACACACACGTGCACACACGCGTCTCTACACGATTGGTCACCAACTTTTGGCTTTGCAGCAGACGGCAAAACGATCAACAGGCGAGATATGGCAGAAATAGCCCGTGGGACAGTCGACTCGGGCAGGACCTCGTCCACAGAACTGTTCAGTTAATGTGTTTCCGGTGAGGAGTAGCAGTGGCTCTCCCTTTGAGCAGTTGGCACTGTTAGGTGTGTGGTTTAACTGGGATAGAACACAGATCATCATTTTCTCTCTCTCTCTCTCTCTCTCTCTCCTCTCTCTCTCTCTCTCTCTCTCTCTCTCTCTCTCTCTCTCTCTCGTGCATGGTTCAACTGTGATGGAACATAGATCATTATTTACTCTCTCTCTCTCGTGCATGGTTCAACTGTGATGAAACATAGATCATTACTCCTCTCTCTCTCTCTCTCTCTCTCTCTCTCTCTCTCTCTCTCTCTCTCTCTCTCTCTCTCTCGTGTGCGCACAAAGCAAATACAGTTAGCAAATACGTTTCGATTTGCTCTGATCCGCATCTCGACAAATAGCAGCTCCCAGCAATCGACCAAATGACTATGTATAAAGCTTAAAACTGACAGATTTCCATCAGTATAGATCGATTCCAGGATAAAATTGTACGCCACTAACCCAAGCATTCCGTTGACACCCGCTCGAAGTTATACACCTCGCGGCACACTTCTGGTTTTCTGCACGTCTGAAACATTTGTTTTCCAACACAAAAATATATACCTTGACCTGACGCAGCACGTATCTATTTGATCTGTTGATTTGATAAATCATGAATGGCAATGAGGACAACACTGCTCTAACATCATGCAGTGCAAAGCAACTTCATTCATTGTATTAGGATGCGAAGTTCTAAACAATACAGTGTAATATATGACCATACAAAAGTATCTATCGCGTTGTTGTTAGTCCGCAGAAGCGAAGAAAGTCATTTTTCTGGGCAATTCGGAGGCATGTTTGGGCGTCGCTGAAGGTCGTCTGCTCTCTGTCGTTGGAATTGTCGTCTCCTTTGTTCGGATAGGATATTATCATCCATGTGAAATCACAACTGTTTGCTATTTTTCATTCTGACTGGTGGGTTTTTTTATGGGCTGGCCCATTTTTGTTTATTTATTTTAAGGTGACAGCCTATGTTTTTTTTTCACAACATTCTGTTGATTTTTTTCTGGGGATCGGTGAATAACACATTCTTTATAGTTCACGGCAGCTGATAAGCTAAATGGAGCAATTTAAGCCAGGTGCGCTGGGAAACAGCAGACGAAATATGCACTTTCGTCTTACCATAAATTGGTTTGGAAGCCATTCATTGTTTCATTCGCCGTTGGACTGTAGAAAGTGTTCTTGTGGTGAGTCCTGCTTCTGGACTGCAGAAACTGTTGTTGTGGTGAATCCGGCCTCTAGAACTGTTGTGGTGAATTCTGCTTCTTGATTGTTGAAACTGTAGTTGTGTGAGTTGTGCGTTTGGGCTTCTGCTGAGGCGTTCACTGACTCGCAGCCTTTGATTTGCTCCTGCTATGGGGTAGTAAAGGCATGTGGATTTAAATGACCATGTGTAGGATCTTTGCATTCATAGTGTGTTGATTTCTCACGCTGTTCGCTGCCATTATTCATAGTTCTCGCAAAATCACAGCAAAGAGTCGAGCAGCCGTTGAACAGTGTTTGGAATAAATATTTTGGTTGGGAAATACAAAATTGTAGTCGACTTGTGTGTCAGTGCGTGTTCCCCTTTAGGCCAGGAGTAACTGTAGAGTAATTCCAACAGTAATTAACAAAATTTCCATGCCAACATACACACAGTTTCCTATATTTTAGTGTGGTTTTGAAAGTTCATGCGAAGAAATATTTGACGCAACCGTTTGAATCATTCATATTTGTATTAAAGTAAAATGCTGTGCCGCTGATGATGCCAGTAATTTTGGATGCAATCTGAGCCACTGTCACGTACTGGACTCTCAATGGATCACGGTCAACAGTCCTTCGACATGTCCTGAGCTTCCGCCCTCGTTTGTAAAACCAGGACTAAGTCCGAATGTTATCGATGTAATGCGATGCTCTACTACGTCATGTGACGTGACGAAAAGTGCAACGTACATGTAATACAATACAGCACAACACAACATCATGCATAGTCAACTTTCCTTTTTAAAAAGTTGTACATTCCTGTGCGGTCTCGAAGTGAGTGGTGCCAGTTCGAGTTTTGTTTGATTCTCTGTGCTGCTCACTGCTGCTTATCAGTTCATCATAGATTTTTATTAACGCAAACAGTGATGTTATGCCTTTGGCTGAAAAAGAATGAATTGACTGTACAACCCCCCTGACTGATTGCATAGGTAAGAGCGCACAAAGTGTCAGTCAGTGTCTGCGTTCAATGAGAATACTATTTGCACGTCAAAAATCAAGGAAGCAACATTGATATTAATAAATGGTTGATTATGGTCTTACCGACAGCATACAAAGACGACGATCTTTTATTTTTAAAAAATGAATTGGTGGGCTTACCCTACTATGACAGGTGTTGGGTGGGACAGGACGGGTGCAGGCGGTACCCCCACATGCGGTGTTGCAGCACTTTTCTCCCATCTTACAGTCCTTGTCCTCCTCGCACAGGAAGTCACAGGGGGCTGACTGGCCGCGGGGTGGGGCACTGCCCCTGGTTGTTCCCTGTCACAGCAAAGAGCAGGGCTAAAACGTGATTGTTACGTTTATTGATTAAGCTATTTTTGCTCCTTTTAACGTCTCTCTCTCTCTCACTCTCTCTCTCTCTCTTTCTCTCTCTCTCTCTCTCTCTCTCTCTCTCTCTCTCTCTCTCTCTCTCTCTCTCTCTCCCTTCCCCACCCCTTTTCTCTCTCTCTTTCTCTCTCTCTAGTGATTTGACAGTGACTGATTATGGCGTGTTTTTTTTCAACTTATTCTATCAGCGTTTGTCTCTACGTAGTCGGTATTTACGCACAACTACATTCTTCCACCACTTATCTCAATTGTCACACATTTCTATCCCATTTAGGGTGAAATTTACCTCCCGAAGGTGCATTTCCCTTCTGATAATATAGCATAAAGCAATCAACATTCAAGAATCACAGTCGTTCATCAGCACACCTCCTTTAAACAGCAAAACACAGAAGTTTGACCAGCCTCAGCGCATCCGTTCACTTCTAATACAAAATTGCCAAGCTATGTCTCACAGTTTTTAGGCCAACGTGAAATGGTAGCCGACTGTCCCACTCATTCGACTGTGAAGTGAACGTATCGCGAGTGTATGGTTCGAGTCTCAGACACATCAAGTTTTGTTTCAACGGTGATCCGGGTACTTAAATCGACGTTCAGGACGCCTGCTGCATGCACTATGCATACATAAACTCAAGGTGACAAGGAGCCCTTGCGCAGTTCTGAAGAAAACATTTTTGTCAGGTAAAAAGAAAAAAGAAAAGCATGCTGGAAAAGGGGTGATGAAATGAGTGTGTGTGCGTGCGTGCGCGCGTGCGTCTTTGTACGTGAGAGAGAGAGAGAGAGAGAGAGACAGAGAGAGAGAGAGTGTGTGTGTGTGTGTGTGTGTGCGTGCGTGCGTGCGTGCGTGCGTGCGTGCGTGCGTGCGCGTGTGTGTGTGTGTGTGTGCGTACGTGCGTGCGTGCGTGCGTGCGTGCGTGCGTGCGTGCGTGCGTGTGTGTGTGTGCCTGTGTGTGTGTGTGTGTGTGTGTGTGTGTGCGTGCGCGCGTGCGTGCGTGCGTGGGGTGTTTTATTTAAAGGAGGGATCTGAAGACGGAACGGCAGTGAACGGATGGTGAGGCTACCACAACAGATTTATCTTGTGATTCAATCCTTCTGCTGCCAATGCACACCTTTCAGGGCCAAAAAGACAAGTAAACACTCAAAGCAGAGTGCAAACAACACGAAACAGAGACGTGAAATATGCGCTCATCTGACGTCACAATTATAGACACTGCACAGAGCAATACTCTCCACGTCGCAACCATTGTAACATTTGGAGAAGATGAATTTGTCTGCTGTGTGTAACAATTGAATAAAATCTAATTGTCGAAAATTCACTTGCCTGTTTAGAAGGAATGTCAGAAAGGGCCAGAACTACGCTTGCCGATAGGCCTCACAGTCATGTAACCTTTTTGTGCCGCTAAAAAATTATGTTACCTATGATTACATCCTTCGATGCACTCCGCGTTGACTGTTGAAGGATGATGTCGACACTTAACTCTTCATCTGAGTGCACTTTCTTTTTTTAATTCTGACGGTAGCATCTGAACAGCTGCCATGTTCAGAAATTAGGGCAAAAATCGTTCTGTGTCATACGATCAGGCGAAGGGTTACCATCAATATTTCATACCAATCTTGAGCAGACATCATTCATCTATTACTCGCCAAACTTGATGGCGATGAATAATTCATCACATATGGTATTTTGTTCAACAATTTTCGATGTGTGTTGCAGCCATAGCCGATTGCACTGCCGTTCCTTAAACTGAGGAAACGATTCGGTCAGGGTAAGCTGCAGTTATTTCCCTCGTCGATCACATTTTCCCCAGTTCTCTTCAGTTTGAAAATTTAGCAATGTGCATAAAACCAGCGTTACTTTGCACTATGTCTTGCGTGCCTATTTGTGGCTTGGCTTTGTTTCATTTGTGTGATCGAAACATATTTTGCAGGGAGAGGGGAGGGCAAAGGGCACCAAAGTTCTAATAAAAGCGCAGGACGGGAGAGGGTCCTCCGATATTCCAAATTCTTAGACAGGATGTTCGGATGTTTTTCCAACTTCCTGTGAAAGCAGAAACGGGGGGGAGGAAGGACAGGGGGAAGGGAGACGCACTATTACATGCCTGGGCCGCTGTGGTTGTTTTAGCTGCCCTCCATCCCTGTCCCCATCTCTTTACTGGGCTTGGGGGAGGGGGGGGGGGGGGGGGGGGGGAGGGGAAGGCAGATAGGATGGGGGGGGGGATTTAGGGGGGGGGGGGGGGGGCCCTCCGGGACGGAAGAACGACGCAGTGATTGATGTGGAGATCCGAGACAGAAACATGGGGGGGGGGGGGGGGGGGGGGGGAGGTGATAAGTGGGTTGTGGGTGATGACGAGAAAGTCAGACAGGAAGATAAGCTGAGAGAGAGAGAGAGAGGGGGGGGGGGGAGGAATCTGGAAGAGGTAGAGAGTTAGCTTACGGGTGGCATCGGAACTGAGAAAGGAGCGACATTAGGGAGAAGAAGTGGCGGGAAGGGGAACGAGAACTGGGGAATGAGTAGTTCATGAGGAGTAAGCCGGGGAACAGAAAGGGCCACTATGTGGAAGCAGCAGATCAAGAGGGAGACTGAAGGCAAGGACGAGGATTAGACGTTGAGGGCGGAGCGGGATACAGGGGTGAGGAAACGGAGAAGGAATAGGAAACGGGGTGGAAAGTCGGGATTTGAGGGGGTAGAATATGGCCGTGGGGTGAGCATGGAAGACGTTGGATGGGGGGGGGGTAAGTAGCGGTGACTACGCTGCAGTAAATGTGTTAGACAAAAAGCAGGTGGACAGCAAATGCAGCACCAGTCGGGATTGTTTGTTGTTGTCTTTCGCGGGCGAAGATAACCACGACTTCTGCTATCACTGGGTAGTGGCGTGTGCACGAAGATCAGGCCGATCCTTGCATTGAATAATCTGCTGCTGCGTAGACAGCTCAGACTCGGAGATGAACAATGCTGAAAGGTGATGTTTGCTCTCTTTTCCCGAACCTGACGTTTTTGCTCCTGTGCCTCCACTTGCATCGTTTCAAAGTCTTTCACTCTAGATTTGATCATAGTGCGCAAAGTTCTTCACAGGAGGTAGGAGCGATGCTACAGCACTTCAGTGAGATCTTCAGTGTGTCTTTGTAGCCCTTTTTTTTATCCTCGGTGGAAACGCTTGCCTTCCAAGCAGCTCGCCATATAACAGTCTCTTTGGGAGAGGCCTTTCATCCATACGGTTACATGTCATGCCAGCCTGAGTTGGGAGCTTACTGGCATTGCTTGAATGCTTTCCATCTGGCCTTCTGAAGCACCTCTGTATCAAATATTTGGTCCTGCCGTTTGATCTGTAGCAAGGTTATGAGGCATCTCATGTGGAAAGAGTTCAGCTGCCTGGCATGTCGACTGTACACCGTCCACGTTTCACACAAACATACAGCAGAGATGGCAATACAAGTGCATAATACTAACACACTTTGAGCTTGGTCTGCAGGCTTATTCCTCGTCTTTCACACAACTTGTCTTGGAGTCTGCCGAAGGTTGCACTAGCTAGCCCTAGCAATTCTATATGCAACTTTCTCGTCGATGTTGGCAGTTTGTGATAATGTGCTATCAAGGTAGACAAACTTTTCTGCCGTTGTAAGTTTCTGGCCATTGACTGTGATGTTTGGCTCTATGTAGGGAGTAGCCGGAGGCTGCTGATGCGTTACTTCAATCTTCTTCATAGTGATTGTGAGACCGAAGTCGTCACAGGCTTTGGGAAACCGATCTATATTTTATCGCATGTTAAGACTGTGTGGCAGCATTCAAAGGCAGTCATCGGTGAGACAAAAAAAAAATGACTAGCAGTGTCTTCCTGGACTTTGGTTTCGGCTCGTACGCCTCCTCAGGTTAAGAACTTTTCATCGGTATTTAAAGCCAACTCCCATGTCACCATACTGGAAAGCATCCGTCAGCATGGCAGAATACATAATACTGAAGAGGGTGCGAGCTAGCACGCAGCCCTGCTTGACGCCATTTGAAACAGGAAACGGCTGTGAGTACTCTCCATTCTCCTGCACTCTTGCCTGCATACCGTCATATAAAACTGCCTGACCGGTGAGATGAACTCTGAGGGGCATCTAAACTTGGCTATGATCTTCCACAACCCTTCATGGCAGACAGTGTCAAATGCCTTGGTCAGGTCGACAAATGTGGTGTAGAGGGTGCTGTTATGCTCCTGTCGTTTTTGTCCTTTTAGTTGCGGAGCAGCGAAAATCATGTCCAAGTGCTGCAACCCCTCCTAAATCCGTACGACAAACAGCAGTAACATAAATACAGCTCCAACTACACGATATGGATGCGCCAAATACATAGACAGCGATGGTATATCGAAAACAAACA
>JADBJO010000454.1:509406-524406 GCA_016801955.1 Conus betulinus
CGGTTTGGCCATCCAGAAAGATTTGCCGCTCAGTCGGGTGTGTGTAGCTGACCATGCATTCTTTTCTATGAGAATGCAACAAAGATCTGACAGTGATTGCTTGTTGTTGTTGGCGATGTGTTTGTGTGACTAAGGTCCCTGTGTTTCTGTTGATGTCTGAAGGGTGCTGACAGAAACGTTGCTTGAGTGTTTCACGTTTCACTGACGTACTGTCTTGTGTGGGGGGGCATCGTTGTACAAAGGAGCAGGTACACGAGATTAAACGTTTTACACGTCCGGTTTTGCCTGATGGTGAATGTCTCTGATGTGACAGCAATTGTGAAAGTCTTGATCTGGACCAGGTGACTGGCACACGCTACAAACTGGAGTTTCTGGCATATGAAGCTTCAAGACTCCTCTCTTAACTCGGGATTGGCGGTGACGTAAAAGGAATCAACGTGTGTCTTGAAGACTTTCAATTTCAATCTCCTAGCAGGAAGTGGTCGGGAATGGCTTCCTTCACTTTGCTGATGGAATGGAAGTGAAAGAGAAATTGAACCACAATCTGAATGGACGATTGCATGGACTGTGGGGGTGACGATGAACGGGACAAGCTGTATGTTGGTTTTTACTTCGTGGAGAAGTGTCTAGCTGCGTCAGATCTGCTTAACACATAAACTTGGAACAATCGTCCCTGCGGGAAAAGATGTTCAACCTGTTTATCATGCATTTTATTCAAAGATACCTGTTGATGTCCTTTTCTTGAGACGCGATGCGGGTTTTAGTGACAATTTTAATTTTACCTGTGATGTATACAGATACATATATATATATATATATATATATATATAGAGAGAGAGAGAGAGAGAGAGAGAGAGAGAGAGAGAGAGAGAGAGAGAGAGAGAGAGAGAGAGAGAGACGCACATATACACACACACAGACATGTCCACTGCACGTCTGCCCCTCATAATTTCTCATTGCACCCTCATTCCCCCTTTTTTCCCATTCCATCTCTTCCTCGCTCGCTCTACTTACTTTTTACGCTTCATCCGCCCCAACTTTCACCGAATCCCTCTCCAACTTTCCATCTATCTTCCCTACACACACACACACACACACACACACACACACACACACACACACACACACACACACACACACACTCATACCTACCACTGTGTTGCAGAGAGATTCGAATCGAATCTCGACACATCTTTTGCACCCATGACAATCAGGACAACACATTTGTGGAACTTCGGACAGTCGTTGTCTTCCTGGCAGTCTTGTGAGCACTTTAATGGTGTTGGGAGTGGCAGGCACAAAGACACTGGGCACTGCCAGGGCCCTGAGGACAAAAATAACACTCTAAAAATATAGCACTGAATTTGTTTAGACCAATAGCTGATGCGATTAGTGTGTGAATGTCACTTGAAACGTGATGAGTTTGGCAGTAATGAAACCTGCAGCAGCAATAACAACGAAAGTAAGCATAAGGAGTCATGACGGTTTACGTTTGACTTTCTTCACCGGAGAGAGTAAATACTAAAGAGGCAATACATGTACTAGTATTTTCATACACGAAAAGTCCTTGAATGGGTACGTTCACCAGTGCCAATATGTAGAAAATATTAGTAAACAAAGCAATGAAAGACCCTAAAACAAATAAATTAAAATGTGTCTCGTGTCCGTTTTTATCATTCCTTTTCAAGAGAGAGACAGACAGACAGACAGACAGACAAAGGACAGACAAAGAATCGAGAGAGAGAGAGAGAGAGAGAGAGAGAGAGAGAGAGAGAGAGAGGCGGGATAGAGGAATATGAGAGGAAAAAGAGAGGGGGGAAGGAAGACAGATAGCCAGACATGCAGACAGACGAAGAAAGAATTACTGAAGAAGAGAGAGAGGAGAGAAAGAAAGAGACAGACATAGAAACAATGATAAATACTGAAGACATACTGCTCCGTTACTGAAAATAACTCAAAATACAAATAAAACACACAAAACACGATGTAAAGTAACGCAAATTTAATAGATTGTACACAAAACAAACAACTGAATTTTCGACACAAAGTCTTCATCGGGTGTGTGACAAGCTGCAACTTGTCACGTCTGATGAAGACTTTGTGTACTGTATTTTGAGTCATAGGAACAAAGAATTCTTGGAGGAGAGAGAGAGAGAGAGAGACAGAGAGAGAGAGAGACAGAGACAGAGAGACAGAGAGAGACAGAGAGAGACAGAGACAGAGACGAAGAGAGAGAGAGACAGAGAGAGAGAGAGAGACAGAGGGAAGAAGGGATGAAGAAAGGGAAGGGGAGGAAGCGGCACCGTCAGCCAATTGTACGCCGTTTTGATTCAAAGTTTCACTGTTACAGCGAAAAGTCACTGCCGTCTTGGCATGGTGTCTGTGGGGATAATTGGAACGACAAAGCTTTTAGACTTTTCTGCATTTGTGGAGTGGTACTAACATTTTTGTACATTTAGCTCTAGATATGGATTTGTGTGAGGTCTTTCATATATCATTTGCTGTGTGCTACAATAACGCAAAATCCCTGCGAACGTGTGAATTCGTAACTGCGTCAGCTTTAAATCGTTGGATACAGCATCGTTTGTTGCGCTAAGGAGACCAAATTTTGTATCAAGGTTAATGAAAGCTGCACGCACAGAACATTTTTATGCTGACTTCAAGAATTTGCAGCCGACATTTCTTAAAACGTACTTTTCTTTCACGCAAAAAAAAGAAACTGAGCCCTTGTCCACTCCCTAGACTGGAGGACCAGGTAGGTCACTCTGTCTAGCCTCTACTCCGCCAAGCTTGATACTTTCCCTGTATGTTAGAGGGAAGGCCACTACAATCTATTGATCAGGACTGAGACATCCTTCTTTACGTGGCCTCCGTCTTTTCATAGTTGTATAGGCTGTGAATGCCCCACACTGTACAGGTGTATTCTACAACGGGACGGGCAAGCAATTTGTAAGCAACCTCCATCGTGCGATTTGCGCCGATCTTTAACTGCGCCGCTGCTGTGCTCTCTGGTGACGACAACTCAAAAGTACTTGGCAGGGATCCTCGTTGCCAAGGCGTGACCGTGGATTCTCTGATGCAGTGACAGGGACAGTTGTGTATGTGTCAGGATAGAATGTCATGTCCGAGGTCTTGCTGCAGCTGGGCACGACCATAACCCGTGGCTGTGAGGTGACAGATAACAGTGTCATTGACGAATAGTCATGCTGTTGAAAAGACTTTTTTCAGGACTTCATTGATACAGTTCTGGAAAAGAATGAATTATCCGTGCAGAGGTGTTCACTGGCTACACCTGATCTCCCGCCTCTTGACACCAGCGCTTAATTTCTGACCCAGGAGGTCTTCTGACCCACCTATGTTGATCCGCTCTCGTACACCGTTGTGTGGAGAGCCTGCGGAGCAGCATGTTGGGGGTGACTCTATCGAACGCCTTTGTAAAGTTCATAATGATGACGTGCTCCTGGTTCCCACGCTGCACACTGGCAAAGATTTTTCAGTGAAGTGAAGGAGTTGTGTTTTCACAGGATCTTGATTTCTAAAATCCATGTTGTTCCTGGCAGAGTATGTTAAATGCTATCTAGATGATTCATGAGAGTGCTGAAATGATATGCTTCAGAACCTTGCATGTGATATTGTGGAGAAATACTGGTGGGCAGACAGACAGGTAGTGCTTCTGTTTCTTGAAAATCAGTGCGATGATGACACAGTGCGCAGACGGATGGGGCAGCTCCTGATCAAGATCTATAAAATAATAACCAATTTGGGGTCAACGTCATCAGCCAGCTCACGCAGAACTGGCGGAAAAATTGTATCAGGTCCATCAACTTTGTATGGATCAAGGTTGACGAGCGTTTCCTGCTCCCTCTTCAATGATGATCCTATTGGTGAGTGTAGAACAGAGAGCGACACCAGACGTCTGGCACTTGGGTTTGTACTTGCAGACTGTGTACTTTCTGCCTCACTATTTCGTTGAAGGCGGATAAAACTGGTCATTTACAATTCGCGCTTGGTCTTTGGAGTCCGTGAGCAGTTACACATTGACCTTTAGACGCCAGCTTTGCTGGTTTTTAAGCGCATAACAAAAAGACCCAGAAGCGATGTAAACTGCGAGACCTCTCTGCGGCAAGCTCGGGGTCTTCAGCTATATGGCCTGGTTAATACACACTCATAGGTGCACAGATGAGACGCTGGATCAGACGAGGCAGTTTAGTGCACTTTTTCCTTCTCTGTCTCCAAGTGCTTGTTGACGCGATCTCGCCTCTTGTTAAGCTTTCTTGTGACAGGAGTGACCAATGGTTTCCCGATCCTCTGCGAGGTTTCTTGTGGAGGAAGTGGAATGTGACTTATTCCGCCAACGGTGCGCTTGAATCCAGTATCCATAGTTTTTCAGCAGTGAGAGTAAGTAGTAGCTGATGGTGATTTATAATGAAAAGTAAGGGAAATTATAAAGTTTTAGTCAAAGTGTCCGTCAGACATCCCTGTTCATTTATCATCACATTTGCTGTGTTACCATAAAAGTTAACTAGCAAACGTGTATGAGTTGATACTTTCGACGCAGCCTGTTCTGCTCGAGTACCATAAATGAAAAAGCAATGAGTTCTTGCTTGGTTATTTTTGACAAGATGTACATTTGTATGGGCTGTTATATTAAAAATTTCATAACATTTAAACTATTTACATCTACTCTTCAGCAGAATTCATGAAAATTATCACTGATTTTGAAAGGAGATAATTGAAATGTGTATTGCAGTATCTATTCACGCAACAGAAATGAGATAATGTAGTGTGTATTGCAGTATTCATTCACGCAACAGAAATAACTGATAACAGTTGCTGAGAAACTACCAATTTTGTAATATTAAAATACTGCTGACAACGCTGACGGGGCCTGTTTGCTGTCGTTTCTCCTGAGAGGTATTATTACTCAGTTAAAAATACCACAATAAACAAATACTGCCAGCGGCAGGTTGTGTTCTTTGAAAGCCAACCCAAAACAGTAAGTGTTGAAGCCTCTGGAGCACAAGCACAAGCAAGCCTTGACACGTGCTATCAGAAAGTTGCAGTCCTTTGCATGTCGAACAGCCCAGTCTACGTACACAGCAAGCTCGATTTGTTTTCAAGAAACTGAAAACATACAGAATGTTGGGAGACAATATCCTTCGAGTACATCACGTAGCCTAGTTGCAGATTCACAATAGCTCCCCACGCAACAACCACCTGCAGTTCCGTGGCATAGCGTGCGCAGCCGGGATAGGGCCACAGTTTGCTTGGTTTTGTTGTCAAACAATTAGAGACTGATCGTGAGAGGAGGAGTAATCAGCACGTGAAAGGGACCCAAACACTGAAATACAAGGTGAACACAGCCTGGGAAGGGACACTGACTTGGTTTTGTTGTCAAAATTAGACTGAGCGTGAGAAAACAAGTAACAAGCACGTAAAAGGAGACCAAACGCGTCATAGGAGATGTAGGATTTCATGACAGTTGGTCTGAAAATCAAACACGGACAGAATGGAGGCCTTTCAAGAGAGATCAGTTATATTTTTCAGACATCAAAAATTTGATTTTCAACCTCCTAGATTTAACTGGATCATCATTTTTAAACATAGCCAGTAATACAGAAGCATTGCACGTAAATCACAAAAGTTTTATCATGAGTGTTTTAGAAAGTAATTGAAAGTACATGCCTGTATATTTTGAGCCTGCTAATAAACAGAATGCAAAACTTAGTCAAGCACATTTCCGCTGATGTGGCGGTCTGATAAGAATTCAGTATTGCCTATAACCCAACATGCTATGTCTCACTCTTAAAACGAACACCGTGAAACACAAATGGAGAAAAGACAGAATGGCGCACATCAACAGCAGCAATGGCTTTCTCATGCCAGCGCTACTAAATCCACCCATGGCCGATAAGACTCAAGTGCAGAGTAGTTTTTCCTTTGAGAAGGAACTTCATACCGTGCCAAGACAGAAATATAACGACTGTGGTTGTAGCTGCACGTCAGGGAGGTGTGGGTGTGATATGTGTATCTAGATCCCTCGCTCCCGAAGTTCTGGTGCTTCTAAAGCTGTAAGTACTGACAGGGCGTTATTACGCATGCAGCTCTCTCTCTCTCTCTCTCTCTCTCTCTCTCTCTCTCTCTCTCTCTCTCTCTCTCTCTCTGGCGGTTGTCCTCCTATGAACAGGTCTGTTCGGAAACCAGACACATCTCTCGTGTCTTCAGCTTGTCTCCTCCCCAGGGAAAATGGTCTTGAGAGAAGGAAAGGAGAAGGGTATTGAGGAGTGGAGAAGAATAAAAGTATGGTTGGCGCTTATCACCTGTGGAATATCCCCCCACTCTTATGACTGGTTTGGAAGGCTGAGCGGAATCAGAGATAAATATGTTGCTCAGGGCGTAGAGAAAGAGAGCAAGAGGTGGGAAGGGAGAGAGAGAGGGAGAGATCAAGCATGCGTGTATATCATGAAAAGGAATATATATATATATATATATAATTTAGAGAGAGAGACAAGACGGGGGGAGAGAGAGAGAGAGAGAGAGAGAGAGAGAGAGAGAGAGAGAGAGAGAGAGAGACTCACGAAAGGGAACACACTCTGGTCCTTCCACGGTGTCTATACAAGTTTGTCCTTGACCGCAAGGCTGTAAACATGAAATGAAAAGGAATGAATCGAGAAAAAAGGGATTTGGAAGAAATGAATCAGTAGAAAACGTATCTATCGTATGTGTCTGTGAAAATTATCAAGAGTAGTATTCAGATTCGGAAATCCATATTAGGCAATGCCACTCACAAGTGGGTTTGTAAACTAGGAAATATTTTCGATACCAAATTCACTGATTGAAAATATTCTTTTTTTTCTTTCTTTTTGCGTACGCAGGCTGATACTCCTGCGGACACTGCCTGTATAGACTGGCAGTGGAGTTTTGTGTGTATGACCGTTTTTTATATCCCCATCAAGGCAGCCATACTCCATCTTCTGGGGAGGTGCATGCTATGTGTAACGTGTCATCCATACCAACGGCCAAACTGGCCTTCTCTTCCGAAAGTTAGTGATGGGATTTTACGTGTGTGCAAGATGTTGAGCGTGCGTTCACACACGGAACCTCGGTTTATAGTCTCAATCGAAGGACTGTAAAAGGAATGGATTCAGAACCAAGGTTAACTCCGAGGGAAAATCCCCCTGTACCGAATTCGAACCAGCAACCCCAGGATCACGAGTCCGGCGCTCTCTACCAACTGAGCTATTCCGGCCCCCTATTGAAAATATGTATGATCTTAGAGAATATTTGAGCTTCGTATGCTACGCATAGCATATACTGCAGACAGTGTTAAAATTGTTTGGTTCGGCACGCAAGACAACATTGTGTAATTCATAGATGAGAGAATACCTTACACGAAATATGATACCTGCTTTACAAATCTGTTGTACCTAAATGTCTTCAACATAATGAATTGAACACACACACACACACACACACACACACACACACACACACACACACACACACACACACCACACACACACACACACACACAGAGTTCATAAATGGCAAAACAATATTCATCACCGTGTGTGTGTGTGTGTGTGTGTGTGTGTGTGTGTGTGTGTGTGTGTGTGTGTGTGTGTGTGTGTGAGGTGTGTATGTGTGTGTGTGTGTGTGTGTGTGTGTGTGTGTGTGTGTGTGTGTGTGTGTGTGTGTGTGTGTGTGTGCGTGTGTGTGAAAATACTGGCACAAGTGCAGAGATAAACGAACGTACTGTAGTCCCATTCTGCCCTCTCTAAAGTTCAAAATCATCTGAAAAGTGATTCTCCTCACTCCTGTACTAGCTCGTCACCCATTTTCCACTTCAGTGACTTTGTATCGATCAATACTATTGCATTACTGTCCGGGTACAGAGAAAAGGGTGTATCGCCTCCCCTACTTCTCCGCCCTCCCCCCACTCCTACATTCTCCCCTACTTCAATCAGTCTCCTCTGCTCCCATCCCCCATCCCAATCGCCCCATTCTTTCCCAACTCCTCACCCTCACCCACCTCCTCATCCTATTCCCACACTCACTCCTCCGCCTCCCTCGAACAACCATGATCAGATCCTTTGACAATGCTCCAAAGGATCCGGTGTGCTGGGTTTGTTTGCCATCAAAGGGGCAAAGTCATGTTGTTGTTCATTTGAAATACGAATAGAGAACTGAAAACCAATGTCGTAGATCACAGTCGTTTTCTATTCAGAAGCATTTGGTTTAGATCAACAAGCAATTTCTTACATTAAAATTCACACACACACACACACACACACACACACACGCGCGCGCGCGCGTGCGCGCAGACACAGCAATGAAACAGCGATTCCGCACGTCCAGTTTGTTAGAGACATGAGTCAGGAAGAACAGAACATGGATAAGACATGAAAAAGAAAGAATCAGTACAGACCACAGTGGCACAGGTGGTTTTTGGTGGCAAAGGACGCGTGCACGTGGTACCCGAACAGGCGGTTTTGCAGCACTTTTTGTCATCCTCACATTCCTGATCGCTTTTACACAAGAAAGCGCAAATTCCGAACCCCTCTGGTTCAGGACACTCCCCAGGTTTTTCTGTTCATACACATCGAACGAAGATGCAGTATGTTGTTACGTAGAACGAATCATTTTACTTAGCTGTTTCTGGCTTTGTTTCACATCACATTTTCTTGTAATGTATAGTGGTGCGCAGCCCTGTAACCTAATGTATTTCATACCATTCAAAACCAGCATGCACTGGGGAGGCTGCGTAAAGTCGAAGCGTTTCCCTTTGAAACATCAGAGGTTGGTGAAAACATACCACCACTTGGCGGAGATGATGAAAGGGAAACATGGGAAAGTAAATACCATACTTTACCACAGCGTATCCAAACAGCTGAATAAAATTCGAGCTGAAATAACTATGTCTTAAACAGGTAAAGGTAAGACAAGATTAGTACCAATGAGAGACTACAGACTCAAAAATTTCATTACTCTGGGACATCGAATTTACCCAGTGCCTACGCTTTCAATTTGTCCTTGCTTCCATTAGATTCAACATATTCACGCGCGCGCGCGCCATCGTGCACGCACGTACGTACGCAAACACAGAACATTAAAAACGCAGGATACTTCTATCTTGTGGTAACAACCACCACCATAACAAAAAACAATTTATTTATATAACTGAAAGAGAAAAAGAAAACAGAAAAATGAACAAAACTGCAGGGGAAAAATAACAATAATGTAGGGAACACAAAAGAAAAAGGACGACAAGCTATGACATGAATAGCAGATAAAAGTTGCAATCTCTTCAAGATGGGGTTCAAAGAGAGAGAGAGAGAGAGAGAGAGAGAGAGAGAGAGAGAGAGAGAGAGAGAGAGAGAGAGAGATTTATATACACACGTATACATTTACATAGATAACTGTATCTGCCTACCTACCCATATGTATACGGATGCGTGCGTGCCTCTGTTTGTGTTTGTATGTGCATGCGAAAGCACAAACACTTTATGTGTGTGTGTGTGGGAGACGGAGAGAGAGAGAGAGAGAGAGAGAGAGAGAGAGAGAGAGAGAGAGAGAGAGAGAGAGAGAGAGAGAGAACTCGTGACTTAGATGTGAAGCCTCGAGCCTATCCATATGAGACACGTAACATGAAATTGTTTACTCTATTGAAAATGAATGATTCATATAGAAATTTTCAAACGAAAGGACGCTCATTTGGCGATAACAAAAGTAACAAGCTTAGGTTTATTATAACATTTCATTTCAACTGTTCCTGGCTAGAACGTAGAGCGTAATGTACAAACACACAGCAACATCTCTCTCGTTATGACAGCATTTTCGTTTTGCAGTAGTACACTGTTTCAGCCTGAGAAATACTCATATGATATCACAATTACAAAATTCAGAAGGGCATTAGCAAAAGTCAGATTAGGTACAAATGAGCTTCGAACAAATAAAAAGTATACCGATACTATTGCAATAACTACCTGCCCTTTTTGCAGTGAAGAAGAAACCGAAATACTTTTTCTTCTAAAACGTCCAAGTTACAATACATTGCGAGAAACAACACTATATATATATATATATATATATATATATATATATATATATATATATATATATATACAAGAATAAAAACTTGTATTTTTTACACATTTTCGCTGTTAACAGTTTCATCAGGCCAAGGTACAATTTTTACCGTTTCTGGTTTCTACTTCAGTCAGTTCTACAGGGTGTGGAGCTCAGGACAACAAGAGAGAGCATATTTTTAAATATATATATATATATATATATATATACTATCTTAGCTTTCCTGTCCAGTTGAGGACACTATTTTAAAACGAAAATGCTGTCATAACGAGAGATGTTGCTATGTTTGAGAGAGAGAGAGACAGAGAGAGACAGACAGACAGACAGAGAGTGTGTGTGTATGTGTATGTGTGTGTGCGTGCGTGCGTGTGTGTGTGTGTGTGTGTGGGGGGGGGGGGGGGTGCGCGCACGTCCGTGTGTGTGTTTGTATGTGTGTGTCAAAATTTGAACAGCAACAAGCAAGTGTTTATAGTGTGTGTTCAAATGCTTCTTATTACATATGCGGCAAAGGAAATGACAGGAGACAAATATATTAAACCTGCCATTTTAAATAAACACGCAAAATATATATACATATCCACACGTATACATACTTATATACTCCACATATATAATATAATGCCGAATATATATATATATATATATATATATATATATATATATATATATACATATACATATATATGGGTATATGTGTGTGTGTGTGTGTGTGCGCGCGCGCGCGCGTGTGTGTGTGTGTGTGTGTGTGTGTGTGTGTGTGTGTGTGTGTGTGTGTGTGTGTGTGTGTGAGTGGCGTCGGAACAAGTGTAGCCAGGGGTACAGACCCTCTCAATAAAAATGTTATGGGCCAAATTGTCTTCCGCCTGCCCCCTCCCGCTTGTCCACTCTTTCCAATACTTTAGAAGAAATGCCAATAACGATGGAATGATCTGCGTACTCAAACCTCCACAACCTCAGAATCCTTTATTGAGTTTATCCTGCATATCTGTATTCTCTCTCTCTCTCTCTCTCTCTCTCTCTCTCTCTCTCTCTCTCTCTCTCTCTCTCAAAAACGTCACAACTATGTCACTTGCATGCGATTAAGTTGCGGAAGTCTGAGAGTGCCTCTTTGTCAGACTGCATTCTGAAACCAGATCCTACATTTTGGATAGTTCTAGAAAAAGGAAAACGCTGAAAAATCATAAAAGGTCGCAACCGAAGGCAAATAATCAAAAAGCTGAGGACGCCTAGAAGACAATAACCTTTTTTATTCAGCTCATCTTAAATTGCTCCAATCAAATCATCCATCACTTGCTTAGATGATGAACTCTAAGTGACAGCATTCCAGGGTTTTCAGACTACTATATTGCATATGCGGAGTACCAGACAGATACATTCATCTCAACAAGAGTATATCCTGCGGATTGTTCCGCAGTACACCAAGGCTGACTGGCCCAGTCTTCGACACGCTATCCGAAAGTTTCCCATAACTTTTACCACCTCCTTCACTTAGAATAGCTATACAGAAGAAATCTGGATTCTGGTGACAGAAGACCTCCACTCTGCTGTACAGTGAAAAAAACGTCAGTCCTGCGTAGACTGCGACCACAAAGAAAAATCCTCAGCATGTGATGATCAGCGTCTACAAGAGGTGGGAAAAGACTGGAGAAGTGAATGTCCACAACCATGTCAAAGCCTTGAAACGCCATATACAACGTAGACTCCACCGCACTTGGCCTTCTGCTTTGTTACTGAAATCCCGATAGGTCTAATGGGCAGCCACAGCACCGACCCGAAGATAAAAAAAAAAACGTGACTTACATCAAGTCACTGCGAACAGAAATGGCCAATGTTGCAATCTGAAGGTGGGCGACAAGCTGGTTACAGAAGCAAGAAGTTTTGCTCTGTGTTCAGCAGCAAACTCCAACGTTTTCCAGATTTAAAGGCGTGGACAGCTTTGAACTTAGAGTCCCAGGGCACCAACTGTGACCAACCACCTTCTCGGTGGCAGTGGCCAAAAAAGCTGCTGGAAGGTCTGGACGCCAGTTGAACACACAGCCCTGACAGACCACGTTCTGGACTTCACGTGAGTTAGCAGATGAGATCGTCTGCACTGTTTTTCTCTGGCACAGTCCCACAGGAATACAGAAAAGCAAACGTATTGCTTATGTACAAGAAGCAGTAAAAAAAGCTACCACCTTACGTCTCTCACCAGCGTGCCCTGCACAGTCATGGAGCACATCGTGTTTTACCAACATTATAGGATTTGCTAAGAGAAGGACACGGATTCAGGCCAGGGCAATCATGTGGGGCTTGTGATGATGGACTCTCTTACAGCACAGAGATGGAAAAACAATCAGACTCTTAGCCTTGAATTTCTCCAAGTTCTTCGACAAAATCTACCACTCTTATGGTCAATACGTTCCGCATTCTGAAATCGCCATCATGGTCGACAAATAGGTGTGCAGTTTGTTAACACACAGGCAGCGAGTGGTGATCTTGGGCGGTACTAATCTAAAGCCATTCCTATCAGTGGAGATAAGACCTCCCCAGAGCTCACTGTTGGGCCCTCACCTGTCGATACAATACGCAAATTATTTCCTTGAACGACTGTCCTTGACCGCACGGATCTTCCCTGATAAAACGCTCTGCCATAGAACTGTTCGACTGCAGGAGGGTGCCACAACAAGCGCCACATTGCAAAATATGAGAACATGGACAATGTCATTCCAAACGGACAAATGTCAAGTCATGTGTATCTCCAGAAAAAGGAAACTACCCGCGACACATACCACCTCCATAGCCGGGTCCTTGAATCTGTCAAAGAAAGCAAGTGGCTGGGCGTGACATCATAAAGTGTCAACTGGGACACTCCCATTTCCAACATCACGAAAAACGTCAGCAAGAACCTGGGATTTTTCCTGTGTGCATCTTAATAGTGCGCTCTATCGCCATTAAAAAGACGGCTTTTATTCAACTGGAAAGATCTACCATGGAGAAATCTCCATAGATCTAATTAGCAACGGCACACATTCACAACCCTACCATGGAAAATGCCTCACTTGTGTTGAACCCCTGTAGCGGCAAAGACGTGACAACATAGCGAAAGTCCAGCATCGTGCATAATGAACCGCCACTGTCATTCGTACTCGTTAACAACAAGCACATCTGGCTGCACCGGTCCCCACTGAAGGATGGACGAAGAACTGTGAGACTAGAAGCATTGCCAGGCTAATCCCAACCCTCCACTCGCCATCCCAACCCACCCCCACCAAAACAGCCGAGGAAGTCTCATAGCAAAACATCCCTTCTTCTTGCCTGTTGGATTAACCACGGGAAGTTTTCCTTTTGCCAAAACACGGTATGTAAAACGTAAGTGGAAGAAATGAAAGCCTGGATCACCCCTTCTCCGATCCATTCTAACCCCCAATCCACTACCCTCTCCCTCCCGCTCCTTCGCCTTGTCTACCCCCTCCCCTGACCAGTAGCTGATCATCCGGATAGCTTTTTACTTCTGACTTGTTATCGGCACCCTCTCCCCATCCCCCACCCCAGCCCATCCCTGCATACCCCACCTAATCATGCACAAGAACCAATAAAGAACTGACGGTGGATGTCCTTTGAAAACAGAAAATCACTACGTAGCCGAGTGTTTCTTTCATTCGTGAACGCACGCAAAGACAAAAACAATGCAAATGTCACACCACCGCGCCTATAGCGTATGAACATTCTGAGGGACTCGTCGTAGAACTGAGGTTCAATAGGGAGGGAAATATTTTACTTATTCATAGAATGTCATGCTGCTTTAACCCCTTGACTATTATTACACCGAATCTGGTCGTGCCATGGGTAGTAACTTAGTACAAAATGGATTCTTTTCCTTTTCTGAAAGTATAGGCCTTCTTACGGTAGCCTACTGACCGAAAACTGAAGAAAGACTTTAGAGTAAATTGACGTGTATGTGTGTGAGTGAGTGAGTGAGTGAGTGTGTGTGTGTGTGTGTGTGTGTGTGTGTGTGTGTGTGTGTGTGTGTGTGTGTGTGGTGTGTGTGTGTGTGTGTGTGTGTGTGTGTGTGTGTGTGTGTGTGTGTGTGTGTGTGTGTGTGTGTGCAAGTGTGTTTGAGGTGTGTGTGTGTGGAAGTGTGTGTATTTGAGGTGTGTTTTGTGTGTGTGTGTGTGTGTGTGTGTGTGTGTGTGTGTGTGTGTGTGTGTGTGTGTGTGTGTGTGTGTGTGTTTGATATGTGTGTGTGTATGCGCGCGCGCTCGCGTGCATGTGCAAATATGTGCTTGTGTGTTTGTGTGAGCTGTGTGAACACACGTGTCCACTTAATTAGCTGTCAAAGATACATTATGTGTAAACTGGGGTACATGACTGTATGCTCTGCCTCGTATATGAGTCTAATTAACACACTGTCCATTTAATAGCAAATGTTCGATTGAGCTTTATTTCATACTCTTAAGACTGTAGGGAATTCCGCGCACCATGTCCTTGCAACCGCCAGCAGACATTTCTCCCTATAGCTTCCAATGAGAATTAAACGATATACGCACCAGTAAAACCTTCCTCCACCTCCCTTCAGCTTTTCCTCTTATGTTACATTTTTATGGCAGGAGGTGTGGGGGGGGGGGGTACACAGGCAGGGACGGTGGGTATATTTCGCTGAAGGTGCAGACATGCTGGATTTGTGATCCTGTCCATCATAAAGGAAAGGTCCCGGGGCAGAGGACACACGAGGGTCATTACCTGAGGGAAAGTAAATATATTACCTAGAAGTACAGCGTGGACAGCATCAGACCTTCCGGGGCATTGAGTCTTGGTATGCATTTTATACACTCCCATCAGGGAGTCAACATGAGCAAAGTGAGAATGACCCCACAGAGAGATAGCATTGAAGATAGGCCAGACAGACAGACAGACAGACAGAGAGAGAGA
>JADBJO010000454.1:529406-544406 GCA_016801955.1 Conus betulinus
ACGATATTTAACGATGTTTGAAGGACAGTGTGGAGGAATGGTTCTGTATTAAACTTTATATATTACGCTAAAGTACAACAACAATTTATAATTCCAAATACAATAACTATTGGTACTCTAGATAAGATTATTTCAGGTACACTTGAAAAGAATAAAAAAAAAAGTTGTTCAAGTTCATTTCTTTATTTTTTAGTTACATTGGAAAGTTCGTCTAATATCATATTTCCAAAATGCCCATGTAAAATTCCTACAGACACTCAGTTTTGTTCACTTAGGACCGATGAGAAAGCTAATGCTAAATTACCAAAGACACTCAACTTCACACTTTTGAACACGCACGTGTGCGCGCGCATACACACACACACACACACACACACACACACACACACACACACACACACACACACACACACACGCATGCGCACACACGTACACGTGCACAAACGCACACACACACACACACACACACACACACACACACACACACACACACACACACACACAGGGACAACCATAACATGCTTATTACCTAGGCTCACTTTTTGCCTATAAGTAAAAAGCAGATCCCTTCGTCAAGTTCGAATGGACTGCATGCAACAGGAGCGGTATGCGTTTTCTTTTTAATATTCATATTCACAGCACAGACTATGGAAAGGACATCATAGAAATAAGCTTCAGAAGAGTTCTCGGACTTTACAGAATCTTAATGTATTTGTTTCTTTTTCTGTCACTTTATGACAGTTGTCCATTGTGAAAATAGTTGTCAATGTTGTTTGTTTCTCTCACTGTTGCCATCAATCTACTAATTTATCCATTAATGTTTGTTAATGTTTGATTTTGCGCCCCTTTCCATATGCCACATGTACGTGTGTATGCCCCTCTCTCCCCCCTAAAATCCCTACCCTCCTCTTCCAACCCCTCGGGCCTGTTCTTTCACTGGCAGTCAAGTATTAATGAAAGTGTGTAACGTTCAGGTATTAGGCTGGAAAACCCAGTGCTGTCAAATAAACGGCATTGGCTTCCTGGCAGTTTAGTTTTCTTTCCAGGTCCAGTGGAGACCCACACAAATTATTCTAAGAAACGTTTCCCCTTTGACAAACTGTCTGACTAAATGTATGTACGCCCATGTTTAAAGAAAGAACATCAATTTTGAAATAAACGTCATTACATGTAACTATTTTGCATTCTTCGCATGACAGTCTTTAGAAAGGTTATAGGTCATCTAAAGTACGAATACTGATGTGATAAGTGTGTATTCGTGTATTCATCTGTGTATAGAAACACCACGAATAATGTACATGACATGTAAGTGCGTGCTTGTTTCTGTGCGTGTCGGAGGGGAGAGGAGGATGAGTGTTGATAGGTGCGGTTGGAGGGATGGGCAGAGACGGAGTGAGAGGTAGGGGTGGGGGAGGGGGAGTCAGTCACTCACCACGAGTACACACCGGACAACATTTTCCTTCAGGAATGATGGGATCTTGACATGGCGGTGGAGCACAATCAATGAGGAAACAGGCCAAAGTACCATTCTGACAAGTGCAGCCCCACACACGTTCGCTCTCTTGGTTCCTCCGTGTGGCAGGATGTCTCCGTCTGAGAGCACACACTGACATTCCAGTCTGCTCTCTCCAGTTTCAGGGTCTGCTGTACAGGTGCATGTCTTATCTCTTCAATCTCGACTGTTTGACCCTGTGCAACGAGGGTTCCTGAGGGTAACAGGCATCTGCACACAGAAAGGATCTTCGTCAGTCTTTAACGAATGCCGACTTTGCAGCCGTTACAGTCTTTACGAAGGGCTTAGGACGAGGAAGTGCTCGCGCAACGAAGGAAGAGCAACAAAATGAACGATCTCAACAGTTCTGTGTTCAGAAATTTGAGCGAAAAATTTATTTGGCTTTTTTTTTACAGCTGAAGATTTCAGTGGCTTAACAGTTTCCCAATAAGGCTCTTAACTGAGCAGACAGTGCCGGAATGTGTAGGTATCACAGCGTGCAATTGAATCTTTCTAAATGCATATATAAATGAGTGAAAACACAGCAATAACCATCAGATGCGTGTGTGTGTGTGTTTGTGTGTGTTTGTGTTTGTTGTGTGTGCGTGTGTGCGTGTGTGTGTGTGTGTGTGTGTGTGTGTGTGTGCGTGTATGCGTGCGTGCGTGTGTGTGTGTGCATGCGTTTGTGTGAGTGTTTGTGTGTGCGTGAGTGCGTTCGTGTGTGTGTGTGTGTGTGTGTGTGTGTGTGTGTGTGTGTGTGTGTGTGTGTGTGTGTGTGTGTGTGTGTGTGCGCGTGCGTGCGTGCGTGTGTAAAAAGAAAAAAATGGTAAATGAGATATGATGTTCCTTACTCCTACGTTAAATTTCCATCAAATTTGTGTTTAAAAGATAACAGATTCATGGCAGACTATCCTTCATTGTCAGAAGCCACTGGTTTCTTTCTAGAAATTGTTTAACAACGTGACTGCTCTTTTTTAAGGAAAAATATCATCAAAGTTAAATAAATCTCATCATGTGTGTCTCTTTCGTACTTTTCTCGAGACAGTCGTTTGAAAATGGCATGCTCATTTAAAACAGAATTGCTGACATACTATGCACATCTTCTCGTTTATATTCCATGTAACTGCTCGCTTCTTTGTTTTCTATTTGTCTGTGAGGAGAAGTTGGAGAGATGGGGACGGAAGGGATGTAGATGGGGTAAGAGAGGAAAGCAGGCGGGATAGACAGAGAGAGTAAAAGGTGGAAAAAAAATAAGTCACTCACCACCAGGACACACTGGACAACATTTTCCTGTAGGAACGATGTAATCATCACACTGGGGTGCAGCACAATCTATTATGGCACAGTCCAGAGTTGAATTGTTACAAAAGCATAAATTGCACCCTTCCAATTTACTTTCTCCATGTGGAAGTATGTCTCCGTTTGGAAGCACACAATGACATCCTAGTACATCGATTCCAGTCCGAATGTCCGATTCGCAAGTGCAATTCTTCTTTCCAACCGTGACAGTCTGACCGGGAGCAATCCTGGCTCCTGAGGGCGTCTGGCATCCTGAACACAGAGCGTCCAGAATGTCATCTGCCTTTCATGGACGTTGTCTTTTCATTTCTAAATCTCAATATCTTGTGTACAACAAGAAAATGCTCATAAGCCAAAGGAAGAACAAGATTCGTTAGCAATCATCTAAACTCCAACAGTGATGTTCTGATCACTTAAGAGATCATCAAAGCGATTCATAACTTTGTAGCAAAGTTGTGATGTGTAGTTCTCATCGTACGCTTGTGCACCTGCATACCAGGTAAGCGAATACACGACAATTATAATAATAACGGCAAGTGCAATAACAGTTATTATAAACTAAGTTCGGCAGCTCATTTTGTAATTGTTGTTAAGTCCTTTATAGCAATTGTCAAATAAAATGATATGTGCTCGCACGCACGCACGCACGCACGCACGCGTGCGCACACACACACTCTCTCACACACACACACACACACACACACACACACACACACACACACACACACACACACACACACATACACACATCTATACACCATCAATTTTCAGGAGGAAAGTCCTTGTATAAATCTATGACAGTAAATGATTTCATTTAGAGGGACGAGGGTTACCCGCTGATTTCTGGCCTTGTTTGCACCGACTTGCTGATTTGTGGTCTGTTGCAGCCAACAACAATACCTTCAAAATGAACAGACGCCACAAATGTCACAAATTCCCCTGTTAGGCTACTGACTGAGTGAAAATAAACAGCCTCACCAATCACAAACTGCAACCGAATTTTTCTTTGCAGTAGATCGGTCATCATAACACTGCCATTATGACAGTGAATTACAATGCTCTGGGGACTCAATTAATTATGTTATATGAATATTAGTAAAGTCATAGCCCTACAGATAGGATTTACTATACGTGCATTGCAAACTCATGCAGCAGCTCTTTGTGAAGCTCTGAAAAAGAAATTTCGAAAAAAGATACATACATACTAGTGGCACATATGTACAAAGAGGAATTAATTGAATAATGTCAACACACGCTTATAATAGGCACAAAAGTAGTGTTAAATGTACAAACGGGATAAAGGTCACTACCTGTCAATTAGTTTTCAGAATCACTGCTTAGTCAAAGCACGCCACAGGGGAATTGAAACAGCTAACACCATTGCATTCACCACACCCAGGAGAATGCAGAAGACGCCCCTTTTGCAGCTGCACTGCATACTGTCACAGTTTTCTTCATGGCTGCACCGGATGACCTTCATTAGTTTTGCTGGTGCTGGCGCAAATCAGTCATCTGGGGTACAAAAAGTCCACTCCTCTACTGTTCCAACCCCATACAGTGGGCTGCATGGTGTCAGTCCCCATCCATTGCTGAACCAGGGGGACACTCTTTGGCTTGAAATTTTGCAGCAACTGAAGTTGGTGGTGATGAACACATCTGAATGTATGTATTTCCTGGGCAACTTTCATGCACAATCGGTGTCGCAAACAGTCAAGAGTCTCCCCAGAACAACCACTAACCAGAAGCACCAGCGCTTTTTCTAAAATTTCCTCCCGAGTTCTTTGTTGGAGAAATGCGCCAGCCAAACTTCAAAGTTCATCATTCTTCAGCATCTTTTACTGTACAGTACTTTCCCCAATTCCAAATGGTCTGGAGGTTGCGTCACATCATGTCAGAACATGGAGAGAAAGCAGCAAATACCGATTTTTTTTTCAAAGCCCATGGATCAAGAACTTGATAATCCAGCATCTAATTTTTCGTATGTGCTTGCCTGAATAAAAAGAAAATGCCATGAGCGGATGTCCTCGCATGACGTACCAACGAAACTAGAATGTCAATATCCTCTCCAATGACAGCGGTCACCTGATGTTGTGCATGCATTGTGACAGTCTGGACTATCGTAAGATCTGCATCACTTCTGGCATGTATTACAGTGTGGAATGATTCTAGAGCTGACCCAAGGGCATGAATGAAGCGCCGCTTGTTTTCAATTTTGCCAAGAAACTGTTCTTTGGAGGACTGGACCATCATATCTCATGCAAAGTGCACAGGCTGCGCTCTCACCCTTTTCCCTCGCCTGAGATGGGTGATGTCCATGGTGTTTGGTCCTGACATATATCCATCAAACATGACAACTGCATTTAGGTAGTTGTTTTTGACGAAGTAGACGTATGTTTAGATGATATCTCAAAATGTAGTTCCACGTCGCCAAGGACTGCCCTGAAGTGGCGAACCTCCATAAAGAACAACCTGGGGCAACACCACATGTGGCCTAGTTTCAGAGTTTTTCTGACAGCTTTCTGAGCTAATCAGCAAGTGCTTTTTTTGTTGGGCTGCAGAAAGTTACCAGCAGATTCAAAGAATGATGACGGAAAGCTGCGAAGTTCATGGCAGAAAACTTCTGCCTTGTCTTTGAACATGCTGTTGGCAGCTGCAACTAAGTGCTGAGAGAGAAGTTGAGGGTCAAACAACACAACAGTCTCATATTTTGATGGAACGTTTGGCATTCATTGTCACTGCCATGTCTCTTTTTTCAGTTACACCTCTGAGGCTGTTCGGTCTTCCGTGGACTTCAGCATGTGGAGTCCAATTTGCTTTGCACTGTCAACATTCACAGACGCCTCTGCAACAGCACCTTAACTTAAACAACGTTTCTCAAGGTGAGATCTTCAATAAATGGATTATGTTGCTCAAAAAACGATGTAAGAATCATCATGTTTCTGGGTGTCTTGCTTTTCTAGAGAAGCCCAGGTCTTTGTGCTGCCCGCTTGAAGGCGCATAGTACGGGTCGCTTCTTGCACTGTTGGCACTATTGATCTCTGCACATGCTGGCATGGAGAGAAGCCATGTGGCCCGCTGTGACTCATCAATACTCTTCCTCTTTGTCAAGTCTCCAGCTGACTTGATATTGCGCATCAAAACCCGCTTAACAGCAAGGTCTGAACATAGGCCTGCTCTGAATTTGTTGCTTCTTTGAACAACATGATATGCGTTATGAAAACTGTTGTAGATATCAGAGAGGGGTTGGGAAGTTTATTCACTATATGGAGATAGAGATGAGCTGATTTGGTACACAGACTGTGTCCTGCTGCAGCTAGGAATGGAAGCATGTCCTGAACAGCTGACAAGTGCAAAAGCCAGTTCTAAGTTCTTTCTGCTATGATGAACTTTTTCAGAGCTTCAATTGTGGACATATACTGCAATCACAATGTGCTTGTCCTGCTTTTCCTAGCGATCTTGTGATCTTCCAGCGGATTGATGACCTTAGGAACAGACTGTGTTTTCAAGCTCTCTTACGGACAGATTTCCCTCTATGACCTGTCTGCACATTTCAAATGTTTCCACAAAATCAGAATCTGTACTGTCTGACGCTGCATCAATGTCGTCTGTGAGACTAGATTTTACAGCAGTTTTGACTTCATGGGAAACATCTTAAGTTGAGACTTGAACCCGTTCCAGATCCGCGAGACTCATGAGACTCGCCTAGCCGTTCTTGTTTGTTGAAAACGCTTTGTACAGCTAGACCAGAAACTGCACCACGTGTCTCTTGCACACTGTGGAACTGATCGCATAATCTATCTTCTTCTATCTCTGACTTAAAGTTGTGGTATCGGTACGTGGAAAACTTCAGATGCCAACATCAGTTCAATGCTGCATCAATCAAGAAATGTTTTCTCACAACACGCATGACAGCTCTTCCTTGTAACAAGACACTGACTGCATTGGGGCATAGACGACAGAAAGGGCTTCCTGAAGACCTGAGTCTGCCATGAGATGTCCTTTACTAGGAAGAAACTCGTCTCCATATAAGAAGAGCCAAGCTGGAAGACAACGCTATGCATGTCACTTGTGTTCATGATGATACCCAGAGCCTTCCATGAAAGTGGCTGGTCAAACATCACAATATGCGCTTTGCCATAGGGCCTTACTTCACCGTAGATGAAGAGTGAGTGAATACATGTTCTATCACCTCAATTGAGATCAATCATGGGCCAAAAAATGAACGATGTCTTTCCTGGAATGTCTCCAGCATGCACATTTTGCAACATTCCAGACCAGTATGGTCTTTGAGGAAGAAGCAGCCAGGATGTTTTCCAACTTCTATTTCCCTTGTTAAGTCATACATAAACGTTGTGTTCAACTTCTCGGTCATATTCAGCATGCACAACTCTCTTCTTTGTAGTGCCTTACACCAGTTCTTGCCCTTTTGACGACTTCTTCCAGTCTGTTATTAGTTTTCCTTGGTACAGGTGCTCTGTCTTGTGATGTAGGTGTAATGGCTGCAATCATGCCCATTCCATGGAATGCATTCATTCCATCTCGGGTTGCGGTATGTGGTCTACATTGTCAGCCATGTACTGTATGAAATGACCGTCATCTGCTGGAAGTTTCAGCTCCTGAGTTGTTGCTGCACTAAACTCATACGTTCTTACTTCTTTGTATAATGAACAGAATCCAAGCGAATAGAGAAGATACACTGGCAACTGTGACTCAGAATTGTGGTGCAGTTGCACTCCCGATCCAATCTGCAGTGGTGTAATCAGTAAGCGTGGCTTAGCTGCTTGCATTATTGCCTGACTAATGGATGCAATTTTGAGATCATAGTCTTTTCCAGTACAAACGGTTCTAAGAAGTATCTGAAGAGATTCAGGGACAAAGTCCAAGTTTGCTGATACAGAGGCAGCAGCATCTGGCGATGGGTATGCTTTTTTACATGTAGAAATATTCTTTACATCACTTTTGATGAGTTCAACGGCTGCTTTTATCACTGCCATCTTTTGTATTTCCTCATTACCAGAATCAAGCTCAGAATAAAATACATGAATAATTGGGGAAGCAGTTCTCCTGAATGTGGAACATTTAGTTTCCCATCAACTTCTTCGGTGATCATTTCTTCCCCAAAAAACTGTTTCAACCAGTTCCTCCTTCACTTTAGTGAAATAATGCAGTCATTTCCATTCATTTTCATGCCTTTCACAGAATTTTATTCTGTTTTCCATAGGTAATGTTTGAAGGAAGTTACAAACAAGGACAAAATGACATTGCCCTCAAATGGTAATGAAGCCAAAAATTATCACTATTGACAGCATTCCTGTTAGTGCGGAAAAGAAATCTATATCACTCCATTTTAGACATTTCTCACATTATTCATTACCCATATCAGTGACGTGATAAGTGACCTATTACATGACGTAATGACGTCGTATTTCCTGACAATACAGCGTGTTTGACACAAATTTGATATAAATCAGAAGAAACGCATGTGGGAACTAAGCTATTATGTCGTATACAGCACGCTTTTGTTTCATCTTCTTCTTCTCCTTCTATTTTTCTTCTTTTTTTCCCCACGGCAGCAGCAGTCATGAGAGCAGACGAACTTTTTGCCTGAGTGCCAATCGCAGCGTTTTTTATCCAGAATTATAAAGCAGACCAATAAATGAATACTGTGTTGTTTGTACTTAATTCAGTGGGTCAAAGTCAAAGCTGAGCAAGAATGAAAACGACAGTGAACGGTTTACAGGGCGGAAAAATAGAGAAATTTACCGACTGATGATGATTCAAGGTCATAGCACAAGGGTTAAACAGCTGGGCAGTGCCAGCTTGGCAAGCAAAGTTTGCGGGCAGTATGCCGTTCGCGTCATGTGAAACCGCTGATCAACAAAAAATACGAAAATTAATTATGAATCTGTTTGAGCATTACAACACTTGTAACTCTCACCACATGTCCATATTATTATGTTCTTCCCGTTGTACAAATATTTCTGTTGCCATTAGTGGTGGGTGTTTTGGGTCAGATTGTTGACAACGTCCGACAACTGTTTCATTTGATAGTTTTGTCAAGGGTTTCTTGCAAAGCCGTTCTTTTTTTTTTTCAGTTGGAATCTAAAAAAAAAAAAAAACCGAACCGAGCATACTCAACACATACAGAAGCAAAACGGAACTAAATGGGATGCTAGAAGTTGCAGCTGTGTCATAATACATAAACATCTGCACACTTAACGGAACTAAATGGGATGCTAGAAGTTGCAGCTGTGTCATAATACATAAACATCTGCACATTTAACCCAACTAAATGGGATGCTAGAATCTGTATTTGTGCCATAATACATAAACATCTAAACACTTCATAGAAGAGGAGAGTGTGCGTTCGCGAGCGTGTTTATCTTTGTGTGTCTTTGTGTTTTGGGGAAGTAGATAGTTAGTGTGATAGATGTGTGTGAGTGTGTCTGTATGTGATGTGTGTGTGTGTGTGTGTGTGTGTGTGTGTGGTGTGTGTGTGTGTGTGTGTGTGTGTGTGTGTGTGTGTGTGTGTGTGTGTGTGTGTGTGTGTGTGTGTGTGTGTGTGTGTGTGCGTGCGCGCGCGCGCGTGTATGTGTGTGTATGTGTGGATGCAGGCGTGCGCATGTGTGCGTGTTCTTGCATACACGAGTGTTTGTCTGCTATGCACTCCTTGTGAGTGTGTGTGTGTGTGTGTGCGTGTGTGTGTGTGTGCGTGCGTGGCGTGTATTCGTGCGTGCATGCGTGCGTCTGTGCGTGTGTGTGTTGTGCATGTTTATTCCTCACCACACACTGGACAACATGCCCCTTCAGGAACAAAGGGGTCTGTACAGTTGGGCAGAAGACAACCGATAGCAACACAATGCAGAGCCACCCTCTCCTTGTCACAGGTGCACGTTATACACGGTTCTCTCTTTGATTCTCCCGGCCGTAGGGTCTCTCCGTCGGAAAGCACGCAATGACAGTCCAGCAGACTCTCTCCTGTATGGTTGTCTACTTTACACGTGCAGAACGTTGCTCCCTCTTTGTACTCTTGACCTGCAGCGAGGGGGGTTTTCCCGAGGGTGTCAGGCATTCTGCACACACGACAGTATTGATTACCTCTACCTCTTTGTTTCGATCAAGGTATTCAATGATAGGTGAGGTAAAAAGTCCCAAGTGATCTCGAGAAATAGAAAAAAAAAAAATGAGTGAGGAAGTGCCTGCATATCACAGTTAAAAGGAAGGACAATAGCCATATCTAATCCAGATAAGATAATCTCACAAAAAAAAACGAAGTCGCGCAAGCAGAACTGGGTCTAGTTTTTTATATTCTTTTTGGTTGTTTGATCGTGTGGTTATCAACGGAAGTTCACACTAAATGAAGGTATTAAGTACTAAGCAACTGCTTTCAATTCAGAGAGAATGTATCATCATTTGCGTGACAAATCTTCGATTTGAAAAAGACAGGGAGTCAGGCAAATCACAGTTCTGACTCCATATCCTGAGAGCATCATGATCTTTCGGGGTCGAGAATCATACGCCAGCACTGAACTTTCTTAGGTCTTAAGAGGTAACTCTCTCTCGATGCATATCCAGAAGATTTCTTTCTAGCTAAACAATGGGTAGGATACGGACATACCTCATGAGCAATAAGTAGGAGGTAGTAGGGAACGGGATGCCGACGTGGTCTGAAAGGAGAAATTGGGGAAAAAAAAGGGGGGGACGGGGACGGGGAGAAGACACGGACGGAAGACTGAAGATGCGGGGTGATTCATAGTTTAGACAAAAGCCACCTTTTATCACATACGCGTGTACCTTTTAAAGAAATTTGTAGTAGACAATCCCCACGATGTAATGGCCGGATGACGTACCTTTTCTTTGGTCTACATAGATTTATTTCCAATCTGCATTCACATACAGTTTTGAAATGAATGTTAACATTTGAACAGCAACAAGCAAATGTTTATAGTGTGTTCAAATGCTACTTATTACATATGCGGCGAGGGAAATGGCAGGAGACTAATATATTAAAGTTGCTATTCTAATTAGAAGAGCAAAAATATACATATCCACACGTATACATACTATATATACTCTGCATAGAGATAGAGAGAGAGAGAGAGAGAGAGAGAGAGAGAGAGAGAGAGAGAGAGAGAGAGAGAGAGAGAGAGAGACAGAGAGACAGAGACAGAGAGACTGTGTAGGTATATATATATATATATGTGTGTGTGTGTGTGTGTGTGTGTGTGTGTGTGTGTGTGTGTGTGTGTGTGTGTGTGTGTGTGTGTGTGTGTGTGTGTGTGTGTGTGTGTGTGTGTGTGTGTGTGTGTGTGTGCGTGTGTGCGTAAACATGTGCAAAATTAAGAAAGAGAGAAAAAATAAAAGTAAAGAAAAAAGTAAACACTAAAGGTAATAGAATGCATGCAGGTAAACCAATATCAACCTTTTATTAAACGTTGAGAGAGAGGGGAAGGCGAGAGAGAGAGAGAGAGAGAGAGAGAGAGAGAGAGAGAGAGAGAGAGAGAGAGAGAGAGAGAGAGAGAGAGAGACAGACAGACAGACAGACAGACACAGAGAGACAGACAGACAGAGAGAGAGAGAGAGAGAAATTTTCCTGTTCCGGATCTTTCCCACACGCTTATCAGCGCTATTTGATTTTATTTGATGTAACCATAGAGGCAAAGTGACAACATACTGGTAGCATGTGGTAACTGTGATTGTGAAATGTTGCAAGGCTATTTATTTTCCTAATTCTATGCGCCTTCCGCCATTTGATTCACCACTGCTATCTTTTGCGTGATAGACTACATCCACACATGGGAAATGTTTGTTCTACATTTCGTTACATGTTTATATTTGCTCCCCCGCTTGCTAGAAATAGCAAAATTAGATATCTTCAGAATATGTAAATCACTGGAAGCTGCTTTAATTGTTCTCATCTTAAAAAAGATGTAGATCAATATTTATTGCCACATTCTCTTTTAATATCGTTTAGTGTCTTTATCAATGTATAACATAATAATCGTTACTCGTATCAGAAAACGTCAATTTTGTAACATTAAGCTACTGCCAAAGAAATCCAGCACGAATGTACTCGGTCCACCCCTCGGTTTGATCTTCATGCAGGGACTAGCTAGGAAGGCCTTATCAACAGTTATCATTCTACAAAACTCTGATCTGTTAGACCTGTAATAGCTGAGAAACCGACAATGCTGCCTAACTACAACACAGAAATTCACACACACACACACACACACACACACACACACACACACACACACACACACACACACACACACACACACACACTCGCACCATACACACAAACACACATAAGCACGCACGCATGCGCATGCCTACGCACTTACATAATCTCATACATGCAAAGAAAACCCAAAGTGGGCAATTACATACACTCTATGTAACAAAGATCGGTCAAAACAGAACTTCCTGTCACTTTTCCATGTAGTTTATGGAACTGGGGTCCTATATAAAGCAAAACAAGATCAACAAAGGCGGCACCGACTATACAAAGATTTGCACAAACAGGTGAAGCATAGTTATTGATCGATAGGTACGATAAAATCAGCATTCCTTATAACAGCAATGAAACAATTTGGTGGTTCACTTGCGACAGACATTTCAAAATAAAAGCATTTTCATCATTCAGTCACCAACATTACTCACAGGTAACAGGGCTATCATGAAATTCCAGCAACACCAGAATGCATTTGTACAATATTAGCTTTTATTTTCATTCCGCTAAGTAGACGTGCAGTTTTACCAAAACGAACTACTGTGCCCCCAAACAAACATGAACAGTAAAAAAAACAAAAAAAAAAAAAAAAAAAAACCCAAAGAATGTGTATTACATTACAATGGCAAAGAAACGGTTCGTCTTTAAAGACTCTTCAATAGATCTGAACGCTGACAGTCATATCTTGCCACAGCCGGCTAAAATCTCTCATTGCATCACATCTAAAGGGACATTCGACTCTGCCTTCAAGTTTTGATTCTTTACTACTATGAGGAAGTTCTTTACTGCACCTATCACGTGGTAGTAGTGGAAATTTTCTCACAACGAAGACTTGATTTTAAACTCCAACAAACAGCAAACGTAGAGTTTATAAACTCCGCTTTTGACACTTGCTGGCCTTCAAACATACATGTCTCTTTTGTTCGAAATTTAAAGCTGATTAAATTAGAAGATATCCATAATTTATACTGAAAAGATCAAATAAATACATGAGATGTCAAATACTTTAATCTGATCATACTGTTTGACAGAAAGACACTGCCTTTCAAAGGCAAAAGAGATTCTGAGTACGTGGCCTTCAATCTCCATAACTGCCCAAAAAAATTATCGGTCAATCTCTCGTTCGTAAACAGCTAAAATCTCTCGTTCGTAAACAGCTAAAATGTAAACCATTTTCGTGCTTTTTTGACTTTATTAAAAATTACTGTATTCATAATGAGTTGTCAATTCTGTGTGATTGTTTCAGTTACTCTTCCTGTCACTCTGTTTATTTGCCTGTCAGTGTATATCAAAATGTAACACATAATATAAACATTCAGTATGGCATGTTTACTTCAATGTGTTCACTTATTTATTGTTACGTGTTTGTAAGTGTTACTTTTTCTGTACCTTTGAACATCATTATGACCTTTTCTGACCAGCGCAGCGTAACCATGAGATGCTCTTCTTGAATTCTCTCATCTTAGGTACTAAATTCACTTATTCACAAGCAATTAATCGTGAGCATTATGGTCTGGAAACTTAACAGATATGGTTAAGCGCATATGGACTTGTCCGCACGCAGTGACACCTCTTCATGAAACGTAAACTGAAAGTGTCTGAAAGCCCTCTTTCTACCCTCCTCCGCCACCCCCCTTCCCCATCCCCGTAGCTTGCTCTTTGCCCTCTCCATTCTTGCCCCTGTTCCTTCCCCAACTCTCCTCTTCCCTTTCCCTTCAATCCATCCCTTCGTTTGCAGCTATTAACTGAACATGTGACATTAAAGTATGATACTGAAAAAAAAACATTTGCATGAAAAAAGTAAACAATGGGACACACGGAAACGTTTAACATAACGGACAAACAAACTAAAAACATTTAATGTATTCACAGCAGACCTCTTTCTAATTTCACGTCTGGATTACACACATACAAATATTAGTAAGCACGTGTTTTCTTTTTACAAATTGCTTAACCAGATTTCTGTCCATATTCAAAATGAAACAATCAATGTTGATATACATATCATCACATATAACTATTGTGTATTCTACTCGTTGGGAATCTTCTGAAGATTATTGCTGCATCTAAGTACATTTGCTGACATACTATACATGTCTTCTTGAATGTATTTGTATGTAAATAGTAAAAAAAAAAAACATAAATGCATGACAAGAACATATTAATTTGCTTCCTTACTTGCTTCTGTGCGATTCTGTGGGAAAAAGGTGGAGGATAATGTGGACGGACGAGACGGGACGAGGGGGGGGACGGGGGGGGGGGGGGGGGGAAGCAGGGGGAAGTGGAGGGGCGAGTAGAATGGGAATAAAATGTGGGAAATATGTCACTCACCATCAGGACACACTGGACAGCATTTCCCTTCAAGAAAGATGGGATGTTTACATTGGGGTGGAGGACAGTCGGTTACAAAACAGGCCAGGGAGAGAATTTATACAAGTGCAGCCGCTGCATGGCCCCCCCGTAGTTTCTCCATGTTCAAGGGTTTTTCCGTTTGAAAGGACACACTGACACTGCACGACGCTGATTCCTGTCACAGTGTTTGCTTCACATGTGCAGGTCTTGTTTCCGTCCTTGAACTCCTGACCCGGACCAATGATGGTTCCTAAAGGCAACTGGCATCCTGAACACAGAATGTTATTCCTTTCACTGTTAATTAATGTCATATGCAAGCATTTTATACAAGTTTTGAAAAGCCGCCTAGAGGCATAAAGTGTTCATACACCAAAGGAAGAACAAAAAACAATAAGCCATCTCAAAACTGTGAATCATCTGAAGACCCACAGCGTTTGCATGTTACAGTAACACTCTCACTCGACTTTTTCTCAGATGTCGGTGAACTGTATCTTTAACAAGGTTCATGTCGTGACATAGGGCATTAGATTAGGCAGTTATACCTGTCTGCATGTGCACCTGCATATATGAAACATGGGGAACGAGTGTGGATCAGAATTTACGGGGACAAGTGCGCTGAAGG
>JADBJO010000454.1:551906-564406 GCA_016801955.1 Conus betulinus
GTGCAGCATAAATTAGGAGCTTACACTATACATGACAAATGTATAGTAATTATCTCAAAAACTCATCCTGTTACATATATTTATTACAGTAAACAATGTTCTTTCTGGCTGACAGCTCCGTGAGTTCGTACGTTGTAATCTCAATTTTAAAACTGTTGGGCACAAAAAGTAAAAAAAAAAAAAAAACTCAATACTAACAGTGACACTGACACAAACCTCAAAACTAGCACCGACACTGACACTCTAGACAACAGTTGACGACAGTCTGATCTACAAAACATCAAAGAATGCTCAAGAAAGAACGAAAGCAATTAAGCTGTAGCTGAACAACATTGCTCAGTGGTGTCAAGAAATGGGATCGTCCATCAACCCTATAAAAGCTCAGACATTGGTCTGCACAATCAACAAGACATCAGGACAATTGCCTTCACTAGTTTCCCTTAGTGGAATACAAACTGAATCTACTGACAAGCTACGCTATGTGGGTATAGACTTTTGCTCACACAGTTGTGCTCAGTGTAACTGGATATGGATTAAGGTTTACAACGCTGTCCAGGAGCAATCATTTCTTGAATAAGAAAGAATTCAAAATGAAGCAATGAGACTGATCTTGGGAACTACGAAGGACGCACCGACTGGAACTATGCAATAGCTGCCTGACCGTCCTTCAATGCAGGTCCGACACAAGCTAGAACAAGTTGAGGCATATTCTAGAGCACTTGAACTTTCCAAAAAGCAAACCAAAGAACGAAGGAATGGGAAAGTATCAACACCATTTGAAACACGCCTACCAAACTGCAATCGCTCCACAGCTTGTCGGGAATGACCAGATGGCAAAACCAATAAAAAAAAATTCAGAAGCTGGTGGAAAACCTCCGCATAAAAGAAGATACTGTTATGTACACGGTTGATACCGTCACCAGTGGTAAGTCAGGCTGGGGATACTCTGTAAAGCAAAACGGCCGAACTATCCAGGAAGACGTTGGTGCTTACAATTCAACAACTTTTAAGTCTAACAAAAGAGGTAGAAGCAGTAACAAACACTCTGTTGGCTTGCATTCACAGACCAGCTTAGAACTCAACAAGCCATGACACTGACCGACTCTATGGCCCTGCTTCAAAAAGTGGGATGCGGGATTGGGAAGCCCTCTTTGGCATGTAGCCTTCTACTGGAGAGACTCGTGTGGGTGTACTAAACAGGACATGAAACGTGTCAAAGGATATGAGAGAGCAGACACACTGGCAGGCAAGGCAACGATACGAACTGGATTGCAGCTCGGCCAATCTGATATGATAAGAAAAATCTAAAACATCACCTCAACAAACAAAATCAAAGCCGCCATGCCATAGACCATCTTTCGGAGCTCAACATAAAGCGAGGAAGTGACCGTACACCCAGGCTTCAGAGGAAGAGCAAGAAACATCACCAACCAAACAAATATTGGAATAATATCAAGGCCAATGCTGCGAAGGCTACTAAAGAATGGAGCAAACTCATACTGGGCCGTTCCAATGGCAGAGACAAATGCATGACCAAACACACATCAACTGAGATAAGACTTGAATCTCTCACGCCTCCCCACCCCTCCCACACCCTGTTTTTTTTTCTGTAAACCTATGTGAACAGGTAAGTGTGCATCAATGAAATGAGGCGAGTGTGTAAAGTAGAGAACCAATAGATGTGTGTGTGCGTTTGTGTGTGTGTGTGTGTTGTTGTTGTTGTTGTTGTTGTTGTTGTCGTTATTGATATATAAATTTGTCATCTTTTGAACATTCTTTTCCCCACAAAAATAATCAAACACACACACACACACACACACACACACACATACACACACACACACACACACACACACACACACACACACACACACACACATATATATATATATATATATATATATATATATATATATATATATATATATCAAGAATACCACTAAAATGCCTAATAAAATTCTTAAAGTGCTCAAACCCCTTGGGGAACAACATCTGTTTAAAATAGGATGGTAAAAGGAAGTTTTAAAAATCTTCCTTTTACCATCCTATTTTTAACAGATATATATATATATATATATATATATATATATATATATATATATATATATATATGTACCTATACATGCGCACATGCTTGCATGCATAAGCATGCTCACACAAGCCCACAGATACACACACACACACACACACACACACACACACACACACACACACACATGCTTACAAGCACCGCATACACTGGCACACACACACACATGGGCTCATGCCCACTCACCCATGCACACACATACACACACTGG
Source organism: Conus betulinus (assembly GCA_016801955.1). Lineage (NCBI taxonomy): Eukaryota > Metazoa > Mollusca > Gastropoda > Neogastropoda > Conidae > Conus > Conus betulinus. The sequence continues at coordinate 554,207 of JADBJO010000454.1, forward strand.
CGAACTCTCTCTCACACACACACACACACACACACACACACACACACACACACACACACTGATAATAATGGGACAGACAATGTAAGTTAGGTATCAACGTCTGACAACCGCGTTGTGCTAATAGGCAGGTCGACATCTGCCAAGTCGTAGCCATGAGACCCTTTTTATTAGATTTTCTCATCTTAGTCGAAATTCATTCATTTATCAGCTTTAAATCGTGCGCAGTGTGGTCTCGAAACTTAGTAGATATGAAGCAAAATTTGGAAGAGTGGGGGTTAGTTACCGCCAAGGACACAGACAGAGCACAGGACTGTACTCTGTCTGTGTCCTTGGCGACAACTAACCCCGTCTCTTTCCAAATTTTCCTTCATTTTCCACCCTCAGTCACTCCGCTTTGAAACTTAGTAGAAATGGTGTGGCAAATATGGACTAGTCCACACGCAGTGTAAAATTGAAACTGAAACCTCAAAGCAAAACAAAACAGAAAGGATGCTTCAAGTTGCAGATGCGCCGCAACAACTTGGTGCCATAAGTACAGAAACGAGTGTACTGCAAACATTCATGTGTCCCGTAGACGATGCTGGACGCTATTTCAATCGATTAGCTCATGTACCTTCTCAAAGGTCTGTGCTTGTGCCTTCCTCTTTTCTGTCACTTCCGTTGGCTCTGCATTCTGGTTTGCCTCTCTTTGCTATCATACACTCTTTCCCTGCCTGGTGGACCATTTTCCCGCTTTTTGTTCTGGACACTCTTTAGAAGTGATTTCTCGTCACGATGTATTACATCCCAGCTTTTTTGTTGTAATCTGGTGACTGAACAGTGATCGTAGCATGCACTTTCCAGAGCAGTCATAAGCTGTCCATTCTGCTGTGTAGTTGCATGTACTTTTATTTCCAAGTTGTGTGTGTGTGTGTGTGTGTGTTGTGTGTGTGTGTGTGTGTGTGTGTGTGTGTGTGTGTGTGTGTGTGTGTGTGTGTGTGGCAAATTTCTTTTCTGTGTATTTTTTGTGGCAAATTTAATGTTTTCCTATTTTCTCCTCTGTTTAACATCTGGGTTCCTTAAGTTAAGAGGAATGTCTGGCACTCTTATCACGACTCTTAATAGCTTTTTGTAGATGTTGATGATTTGGCGACCATATCGCAAATTCTTTGTCTTGTTTCTGTTTCGGATCGTAATTATTGTCAGGAACTAATCCTTTTAGGACAGCCCTGAAGAGAAACGTGTGGTCAGCTAGGCCATGATGATAAAAACTGAAAACAATGATGGCATGCAGCAATCGATCACATTGTCTTACATAATACATACTCTATCACAGGAACAAAATTTGCATGATCAATACGAACCAAAGACCAACAAGTCGCTACGAAAGAATGTCCTGTGAAACATTCTGGTAAACGGATTGAAGTGCATGAAAAGTCAGTAGTAATGAGAGACGAAAGGAGATTATGCAGTCAGACAGACAGAGAGTCATCACATGACAGCAATATTTCTTTTATTTACCTCGTATGCATCCGCGCCGTGGGGCATGTCCACACAAATGGTCCCGGCAGGACAAACCTGAGACAACAGGCAAAGTATTCAATGATAAGATTGCCGCTGGCTATTCATAGTCTTTACTGACAGACAGAAAGGTGGAGACGAACATATGACTGTCATGAGCTGTGCAAGAAGATAAGCTTCAAGATCTCTCTCTCCGACCAACCTCGGCTATAAACAATAGGAGAAAACTAAAACATTCTGAAAAGATGATTTTCAAAATTTTAAAAGCAAAAAAAAAAAATAACAGAGGCCTCCGACTTCAAGAGTTTGCCAGTTTCAACAACCTCATAATGGCAAACACTTCAGGACCCCACACAGCATCAAGACAACGGACATGCCACAGCCAAAATAGACAATGCCATAACCAGATGATTATACCACGGTGTGAAGAGACGTTTTCAGTCCAGCATAAACATCGCGAAGACAAGCAGCTTCCCGAGAGCTGATGTACGAAGTGACCATGACTTGCTGATGACGCTTTTCCAGCTACGTCTGAAGACAATCAGCAAACAGAAGCTCACACGGCTCAAGTTTGACCTCAAAAAGCTGAAAGACCCTGAGAAGCTGAGGCCTTTCAGGCCATGATAGGCGGGAAATTTGCAGCACTCTCCATCCTTAATGTGTGGTAGAAGATACAGACGTCGACACACTTGTAAACATATTCACCACTGCGGTGACCGAAACTGCCAGTGAGATCCTCGGTATACATCGCCCTCTCCAAAAGCCCTGTATCTCAGAAGAACAACAGTAGGAAAGCACACCAACTTGTTAAAAACATGACCTCTAAATAACGACGGTTTCCACCATACACGATAAATCAGAGAAGTGCCTCACAGACAACAAGGCCATTCTAAACCGTTGGACAGAATACTGCTCCGAATTATACACTTCAGCACAACAGGAGACCCGCAGGTCGCGAATGTCCCCCTAGTAAAAGACGATGACAACTTTACATACTGCGTCAAGAAGTAGAGGAAGCAGCTACGTCCTTGAACCAGGAAAATAGGGGGGGGGGGGGGGGGACAACATACCAGCAGAGTTAGTGAAGGAAAGAGAGGAGACGCCATGCCCAGTGCCCTCACAGTCATATGTAACAAGACCTGGCGAACTGGTGAGCGGCTGACACACCATGGACCCAAACCCTAATCATCACTCTGCCCCCAAGAACGGCAATGTAAAACTTTGCCAAAATTGCTGAACCATCAGTCTGATCAGTCTTCCGAGCACGGTGATGCTAAAGATCCTTTTGAACAGATTGAAGCCGCAAGCAGAGAAGATCATTTCCGAAGAACAGCCAGGATTTAGGGAAGGTCGCAGTACCACGGAACAGATTTTAACTTGAGCAGATTTTTAACTTAATGTGTGAGAGGTATCATCAGCACCAGCAGGACCTGTACCATATTTTTGTGAATTAAAAAAAAGCACCTTCGACATGATGTGGCTTGCAGCCTTATGGGCGACCATGAAGCTGTACAACATCAACGCCAATCGGATCAGGACCATAGAATGCCTCTACGATAAGGCCACTAGCACACAGTTTTCCTCAAAGGCACCATAGGAGACTGGTTCAAGACAACTAATGGCTGTGCATTCTCGCCCACCCTTTTCGTCATTTACCCTGGAGAGCATTACGACAGACGCATTGAAGAGACACCACGGCTCAATAAGCATTGGTGACAGGTTTGTTACCTACGCTTTGTCGGTGACATCGTCTGGCTAGCAGGAGAAGAGCAAAAACTAGCCAACACAGAACAGCGCCTTTACAAATATTCTGCAGCGCCGAAAAGACTGAACTGATGACCACAACAACACCAACGGCATCAGCGCTAGCATTGCTATCAAGGGAGAAAAACTAGAGAAGGACCGTGGGGCAATTGCTTCTGGTGAGGGATCAAAACCTCAAGTGCTCTCAAGTGCTCTCCCAAACGACAGCAGCGCTAGCCAGACTAATACCCATTTGGAATGACAGAAACATCACGATCAGTAACAAGATTAGACTTATACGCTCCCTGGTCACTGCCATGCTCCTCTATGCTTATAAGACGTGAACTCTGACTGCTGAACTTGACAGAAGATGCTTCCGCATGCTCCTTGACATCTCATACAAAGACCACGTTACCAACTTGGAGGTCCAGATCAGAGTAAGACAAGCCATAGGCCCATGCGAAGACCTGTCGTCCACAGTGAAAAGAAGGAAAATGAGAAGGTATGGTCATGTATCTAGTTCAAAAGGGCTTACCAAAACCAATCTACCAGTAACAGTGCGAGGAGGAAGAAGGAGGGGACAACAGACACAGAAATGGGGAGAAAACATCGGTGCATGGACGGGCCTCACACTCAGCAACTGCCTAAGAGCATCTGAGAATCGGGAGGAATGGAGAAGGCTGGTTGGAAAGTCTTAAGTGTCGCCTTAACGATATTCAAGACTCCAGGACAGATGAAGGTGAAGATGACATCTTTGGCATGAGATGAAAGTAAAGCAGAATAATAGTTTTATTTCATCTCTTGAAGAAAAAAATCATTTCAGACCATCCGCCGTGGCGAAGTGGTTAGCGTCGCGGACTCCCGGCTGGGAGGTCGTGGGTTCGAATCCCATCAGAGTCATGTGGGTTTTTCTGCCCCGACCGGCTCCTACCCAGAGTTGAGTTTGCTACGGGCTCAGTTGGGAAGACTGGGACCACACAGTCGAGTTTCATCCACTTAATGGATGCGTTTCTGAGAGTGTTGCTCAAATTTCTTGACCAACACTGCAGGTGCCTGTATCTCTCGGGCCTGGTTGACGCCGGGAGATATTATGAAAGGAAGCGTAGAGTACAGCCCTGTCATGTAGTCTCAGACCGAAATGGAAATCCGTAGCATCATCATCTTAATCATCATCCTCATTCTCATCGATCAGCATAAAAAAGTCTCAAATTCTGTGGACCTTTCATGCCCTGCTCTCATGGTGACCTCAGTTTTGATATCCTCTCCGCGTCTGTGGCTTTGGTTTGGTTCCGTCGGGGTCACCGGTATCGGCGAGTCCATGGGGGCTGTCGTTGGACGAACGTGTGTGGCGCCCTCCGGGGGGAGAGCTCACTCACGCCGGCTCCGCGGCTAAGCAATTTTTGTCGTGAGTAGGGGGCTTAGTAGTAGGTGGTGTCCTGCGTATTTTAGATCAGAACAGGCGCCACTGAGCACCACCGAAGTGACTCGGCAGCAGTGCAGTGTCTCCTCCGGTGGGTTGCCTCTTGACGACTTGACAATGACTGCTCCCTGTGGATTGCCGGTGCGGGGCTGCGGGGGGCCGACCGGGCTGTAGCTGTTGACAGGGTTCCGGAATGAGCGGCGTGGGTGCATTGCCTCTGAGGTGGCGCAGAGGTTGGGACAGCAAAAAAAAAAAAAAAAAAAAAAAAAAAATCATTTCAGTTACTCTGTCAGCTGTAGAGAATATGATTGGATAATGTTGCCATGTCATCAGTGTGAAACGTTACAGTTTTGGAGAAATCTCTCTCTCTCTCTCTCTCTCTCTCACTCTCTCTCTCTCTCTCTCTCTCTCTCTCTCTCTCTCTCTCTCTCTCTCTCACACACACACACACACACACACACACACACACACACACACACACACAACGTTCAGACATCATCTCAAAACAGATTTTCGCGCTTTTGTATTGGTTGTGCTTTCGTTATAGTAATAAATGTGGTTAAGATTTACTCAGACTACTTTTCCCAATTATCTTCGTGTATGAAATATGTGTTTCGCGATGTTCTTCAAAACTTTTTATGGGTTCGTCTTGATTTAAACCGTATATTTTAACTAACAGAACGATGTGTCTGGCGTTTTTCACAGAGATAATACGGTCCCATAACCATTCTTAAATGGTTTACTTACTTTGAAGCGAAAATTAGTAATTCTAAGAATGACCCCTCCTCTTGATTTTGAATATTCAAATAAGAAAAGAACTCATATCTCTTCGTTTCCATTTTTTTTGTGAATTGTGTAAAATTGATTTTTTACTGTGCATTGCTTTTTGTCAAGGACATGGATGACATCTTTTTGTTTGAATTTCTTAGCCCCTGGCATTCATAATGAAATGTTCCCTTTACACAAGGGAAATAACCAATACCAATTAGTATACATTGCTGTTTAATCTGTTTCATCTGTTGCATTAATTCGTTTTTCATTACGATTTCCCTTCATACCAATGTAACACGATTAAAACTCGTGATAATCATACGTCACAAACAAGTTGGAACAAATCCCTTGACCCTATTAAAACAAAAGGACAAAAGATTTTCTTATTAAAACTGTCTATTCAGAATGAAAAAAGACATCGAATTATAAACACATGTATTTCAACCGATACAAAAATAGCAACCAAGTAAATTGCATATTTACTCTGTAGCACACGTGGACCATCGACTGCAGGAGTACAGGATTTATGCCCACACCCTGTCTTGCAGCACCTTCGCCCTTTTCACAGTTCTTGTCGTCAGTGCAAGGTTTGCCACAGATTACTGGTGGAGAAGGCTGCGGTGGAGGACAGACGCCAGCTGGGACTACAAATAAAGGAGGGAAAAGAGGCTAAACGTTATGCCACGAAAAAGTACTGACACGCTGAATATGAACGACTGAAACCCACTATGTCCATGGCAGTCTCTAGTGTATTCTACCACGAGAGAATTTCATGAACACGTTCATTCATTATCCATGTGTGTGTGTGTGTGTGTGTGTGTGTGTGTGTGTGTGTGTGTGTGTGTGTGGGTGGGGGGGGGGGGGTGTGTGTGTGTGTGTGTGTGCAAGCGTGCATGTGACAGTGCAAATGAGAATTCAATACAAATAAGGAATCCCCCAGGGTCAAAATGCAATTCTGATTAGCACCCGAGTGAATAAGAATTGGCAAATGCACTGCTGCAATTTTGAATAACACCGGCGCAAAATGACCACTGCGATTTGCAACGGGACAATTTTCCAGTCGCCAAATATCTTGAATCAAATAATCATCAACGTGTGCGCACATGTGTGTATGTGTGTATTTGTATATATGTGTGAGTGTGTACATTCATCACACAACAGCTATCTGTTTCATTTACCTTTGATACATTTGGCTCCTTCAGGCGTTTCCACACAGTGTGGTGCCGACAACACAAGACTGAGACAAAAAGCAAACTTAAGTCTGTTAATGAAATTATAGGCTACATATGTCACTAGAAAGTCGTCGGCTATACTGACAGACAGGAAAATGTACGGCAAACAAACGAAGAGTCATCAGCTGCGCAGAAAGGTAAGCCAATAGACCCACCTACCCTTGGGTATACACAGGAAATTTGAGAAAATATGAACACTGAAAAACTGACTGACATAAACATAATTGTGGTCATAGTGAACTTTGGTTATACTGACATTTAGCAGAATAATAGAATCACGACCTTTTTATATGAAAATATTTCTCAAATTGCAAAAGAAAATTAAACAGTTAACTCAATTAACATCTTATAACATGCTATCAGGAAATATTCAACATCTGATACATTTTATCAGAAAACTCTCTCACTCTCCCTTGTTCCCTCTCCTACTGCTGCATTTTCACATCTCTCTTTCACATCTAACCCCACCTCCCTACTCTCTCTCTCTCTCTCTCTCTCTCTCTCTCTCTCTCCCCATCTCTCCCCTATAGGTTGTTACTCTTCTTTTTCTCCCCCTTTTAATTTAGATTTGAGTTATTATCATTGATATATTTATCTATTCATTCATCTTTATATTTCTTTATCTGTCTATAGTTCGTTTAGGTTGAGAGAATGGTTGCTTTACGGCCTATGCCACGTGATACTGTTTCCAGGTAAGATATCCGCTTCAAAGAGGTGCACACACATTTATAACAGTGAATGTTTTTAAGCTGTTTCTTTTAATGTATTACAATGTCTCATGTTCAAGCTGTTGCACTGCTTTTCTGCCCGTGCGACTATGCACAACATCAGTTATCAGTGAGGTCTGACTGTTGAGTTTCGCTGGCTGTTTCGATAATTCTTTAATATTTTGTCTCACAGGTTAATTACGTAGCAATGACAAACCCTTCTGAAAGAAGATGTCTGTGTATCTGTGTGTGTGTGTCATGTGAAGAAGTTGAAAGGGACTTAACCAGGTCTTGTCTGCCATTTCATTGTCAAGCGAGGCGATTACAGGTCTATCAGCAGCACTGTTCACTGGCTAATGATGCTAAATGCAAGAAATGTATCCCACCTACCTGACCAGCGCGCACCGTGAAGGCCTGCCTCTTATTTCTGCACAAACTGTTGGGAGACTCCCGTGTGACAAAGTAAACGCATGCTGTGCGTTATTGCACTTCTTGTCGCCATTTTTGAAAAAAAAATGACAAGTGTTTTTCTTCATAGCAACCAAGTAATTTCATATTTACTCACTATGGTTGCACACGTGGGTACATCGATGACACGAGTACAGGCTTTATGCCCACACCCTGTCTTGCAGCACCTTTCGCCCTTTCCACAGTCCTTGTTGTCAGTGCAAGGTTTGCCACAGGTTCCTGGTGGAGAGAAGGCAGTGGGGGAGGACAGACGCCAGTTGGGACTACAAATAAAGGAAGGAAAAGAGGCCAAACGTTATGCCAGGAAAAGAGCCGACACGCTCAATATGAACGACTGAAACCCACTACGTCCATGGCAGTCTCTAGTGTATTCTACCACGACGAGAAATTCATAAACACATCCATTCATTATCCGTTTGTGACCGAAGCAGAGAATGATATCATGATACAGTTTTGCTGAGGATGAGCTTGCATTTACATCTGTTTATACTGGGCAACTAGTTTACAGGGCCTTTACAAAATAAAACAAGTTTGGTTTGTAACACAGACATTTTAAAACTACAAATGCAGAAAAAATTATACAATACAAAAAAAAAAAAACGCACAGAACTGAATGCCATGACCTATTAGCTGCATTTCGCAGACTTCAGCAATTGAAACTGAATCTAAAATTGCAATGGATTTGTGTTCTTGGATGTGTTTTTTTTAAGCTTTAACAAAGAGAAAAAAAAAAAAAAAAAACCAGAAACAACTAAGCAAAGAAAAGGTAACTCTTGCTCCCACGATGACACAATGTCACGTCCGTGATTCTAAACGAATGCTGCTTACGTTGCCTAGTCGCCTAGCACATATGCCAACCCTTGCCTCCAAACGAATGCTGCTAATGGCACCAAATCTTCTAGCCTAAGAAGGAAGTGTTTTACACTCCCGTGACTCCAAACAAATGCTGTTTACGCCACGAAGTCGCCTTGCATAAAATGCCCACCGATGATTCCAACCGAACGCCGTTTACGCTACTCGTTATTATTATTATTATTGTTATTCATACTTACACAGCGCCTATCCTCGGCTAGATGCCAAGCTCTAAGCGCATTACAATCCACATTTTCGTTTACACAACAGGCTGCCTACCTGGGTAGTGCCGACTGAAGAGCTGCCAGCTGGCGCTTCATTCAGTCGTTTCCGTGTCATCCAGTCAATATCGTTCAATATCGTTCTCTCAGTTTCCTTACTTCCTTCATTCTTTCCATTTCTTACGCAGGGTGCATGCTATGCGTAACGTGTCTCCATACCAACAGCCAAACTGGTCTTCTCTTCCGAAAGTTGGTGATAGGATTTTACGCGCATGCAAAACGTTATGCGTGCGTTCACACACGGAACCTCGGTTTATAGTCTCATTCGAATGACTGTATGGAAAATGGAGTCAGAACCAATGTTAACTCCGAGGGAAAAATCCGCTATACCGAAACAGCCTGGCAGAGATTCGAACCCGCAACGCCAGGATCACCAAGATTACCGGTCCGGCGCTCTACCACTGAGCTAGTCCGGCCCCAAAGTTCGCCTTGCATAAATGCCCAAAAGACAGCTCCTCCACCAGGTCCAGATTTGCTCACATACCCTGTACCTGACACATCCACACAGAAACAACTGAAAATGTGAACGAACACAAATCAGCGTTTATTCAGGAGTGGCCTACCCATTCTATCTTACACGATCATACATAAAAAAAAGACAGGAAACCTCAGTTTGAATAAAACAAAACATAAAGCTAAAAATACTAAATACCAAACATGAATAGCTCTTGCTGCCGTAACTGGACACTTCGCCCTTAATGCCAAACGAATGCTACTTATGGCGCCAGGTCATCTGGCACGAATGTCCAAACAAATCACACAGAACAGAAACAAGGGAGATCCCCCCCCCCCCCTCTCTCTCTCTCTCTCTCTCTCTCTCTCTCTCTCTCTCTCTCACATGTCTACTATATTTTTATCCAGAAAAGTTAAGGTCCCATCCCCGCCCATCCCAAATAGGTAGATAGATTGACTGGTAGAAAGATAGATCTAGATAGATAGATAGGTAGACAGATAGATAGATAGACAGATGGATAGATAGATAGATAGACAGATAGATAGATTGATTGATAAATATAAAAGTATCTAAGGTATCTGTGTGTGTGTGTGTGTGTGTGTGTGTGTGTGTGTGTGTGTGTGTGTGTGTGTGTGTGTATTCGAGAGACAGAGAGAGAGAGAGAGAGAGAGAGAGAGAGAGAGAGAGAGAGAGAGAGAGAGAGAGAGAGAGAGAGACGGCGCAAATGAGAGTCCGGTGCAAATGAGTAATCGCCCTATGGTAAATGGCTTAT
>JADBJO010000454.1:569406-581906 GCA_016801955.1 Conus betulinus
AAAAGAAACCCCTTTTGGTTTGTCATATCGCCGTGTAACAAGATCCAATGGCTTTGCTTAAAACATCCTCAAGAGAACTGCTGAGGGAGAGAGTAAGACAGCAAGACATTTAAGTCCACATTTCTTTACATTTAGCTGTCCAAACAAATGCCTTTTCTCCCACTGGGTGGAACATCAAGAATCTTCTAAAAAAATTATGTGAAGAGCATGGAACTGACTCTGCTCAACAATTCTTTCAATTTTTCGAAACTTGCTCTCTGCTGACTCACCTCTCGCTGCCTCGTCGTTCCTGGAGCTGTCCTCACTCCCTTTCTCTCGATTTTGAAGAAAGGTGCTATTTCACAAGAGTGAAACTTGTTCGTGCAGCATTAGTAGTGCTGGGTTAGTCATTCATTTTTTTCGCCTTTGAAAATAGATTTTGAAAAAAAAATGAACAGATGATTTGGGATTTAAGACAGAGAGAGAGAGAGAGAGAGAGAGAGAGAGAGAGAGAGAGAGAGAGAGAGAGAGAGAGAGAGAGAGAGAGAGAGAGAGGAGAGAGAGAGGGACACTTCCAAGAAGTAAAAATGTATAATTGTAGTCATAGGTTATTGCTTTTATGGTAATGTTTTTAACCCCTTGCGTTCCTTGCGTCGCACATCCTTTAGGAAATGGCTCTGTGCATTTGGACATGTCTATCACAACAATCGGTGAATTGCTTATTTGCTGCTATGTCTGTGCAGTTTGGAAGGTCACTGTGTGTGTGTGTGGGGGGGGGGGCTTCATTATTATCACATCCTTGAGAAAGTTTTTGTGATGATTTTGTTTTGGGTTCGGTCTTGTTGACATGCTCTGTGTACTGTACTTTTTTCTTGCCCAAACACCAGAGTATTATCATGGTAAATTCGACTTTTAAGCCGCATCCTTAAAAGAATGGCTCTGAAGTCCTTATCTTGTTACATTTGACTTGTACAGTTACGCTCATACATTGCTTGGCTGTGACTTGCTTGGGTTCGTGGCAAATTAACCTCTTGAATTTGTGTACCCAGATATGCACAGATATCTCATGCCCACTTATGTGGCCTTTTGGCGACAAATTGATTTGCCCCTGGTTACCTCATGGACTTTAAGTAGATGTGGACGCACATTGGTCGACTAATTTTCTTTTGTGCCGTTTCGTGTCTCCGTGTGTAAACAATTACTAACCTGCTAACATCAATCGAGAACCTGTCTGTGTTAGGTTGATTTCAGGGTTTATTTTTTTCCTTTTCCTTCCTGATCCTGACTCATTTTTGTTTTGACTGCTCATTACAAAAGGGAGAACAGGGACAATCCTTTAACCTGCAGGAATCCTTACTTAAAACAATTTCGGTTCTGGCGCCGGGCTCTGGAATGAGTTTGCGGGCAGCATTGTTCTTGATTTGAACTTTTGGCTCCTGAGTGAGATCCCACCATCCTTTCCGATGTTCTGGCATTTGTTTTGGACAGGTAAGTATGGAGAAAAGGATTTTCCTACTAAAAGTTTTTTAATGATAAACTTACGTGTCCAAACAGCTAGAACGCCGCCCTCCATCCTTCCTGCAGTTTGGAAAAAGGGAGAAAACTGATTTGTTGAAGCGAGTTGATTATGTGTCACTCAAGGGAGACCACTCATGTTTTCCTGCAGGTTGAGTAAAGTGAACTACCTGCCCTCCACATAATTTGATTTTATTTTTAAGAGATTCTGATGTTCCATGTAGCAGTAGAAAAGGCATTTGTTTGGACAGGTAAGTATATCATGAAACTACTTTTAGCAGGAAAAAAAGTATCTCGCAATTGCAAAACGAACAGGGAAAACATTTACAGAGACTCAGGCTTTTGCAAACGGCCGACAGAACCGGAAAAACTTGGTGAACAGTTCTACAGAGCAACATCCCAGTGACTCTTCACAGAATTGCGAAGATCCTTGATGAGTTCAGCAGCGCATGAAATTATAAGTACGATACGGATAAGGCCCTTCTCTATTCTTCATCTTGAAAATAGCTGCAGTGAATGAAAACTGAAACCATGGACGTGACTTGGAACTGAAGATAATCTTGTCATTACAGGCACGACAAAAGTTGTAAAACACATGCCTATTAGTTACGAAGACGGGGCGAGAGGGGAAGGAAGAGGAAATGGAAATATCTGCTCTCTTTAAAAAAAAAAAAAAAAAAAAGAAAAAAGAAAAAAGAAAATCAACGAGCTTGTCAACAACAAAAAACTGGCAATCACTGACTCAATCCAAATGAAATCATAAAAAAGAAAAAAGAAATCAACGAGCTTGTCAACAACAAAAAAAAACTGGCAATCACTGACTCAATCCAAATGAAATCAGCACACACAAAAAATATTTTAAAAAAACAAGCAGCTAACTATGAACGAGGTGGAATTTGGTATAATAATTTTCTTACGGAAGGGGACACATTCATTATCACCTACTAAGAAACATTAGTCATGGAAGTTGCTTATTTACTCACTGTGGAAGCACACGTGGGGCGATCGATGGGGCGGGTACAGCTCTTATACCCACACCCACTCTGGCAACACGTTTCGCCATTCTTACAGCTCCTGTCATCCATGCAAGGTTCTCCACAGCTGTCTGACGAAGGTGGAAGAGGAAGTGGGAAAGGACAGATGATGGCCGGAACTGGAGAAAAAGGCAGGGCAGCTAGCGGTATATTATGCCAAAAGTAAAACCAAGCGCTTCATGTAAGGAATACTGAAGCCCACGACGAACATTACAGTCACCTGTACATTCTACCGAGTGAGAAATCCGTAAGAATGAGAATACCTAATCCATTTATGACCGAGATAAACGATAAAATCAAAATAGAACATTACAGAGAATTATTTAATATCCACATTTGTTTGTGCTGTGCCACGTCTCAGCGACATTTTTTTTTTAAAGTGACAATAAGGTTTGTAACAACCAGATTAAGTTAAATATACAGATGTTTCAACAGCTAAGAGATAAAACAGACAGTTTTATTCAATCTAAAACCTGTTATCTCCATCTCGCTGATTTCAGCGTAAGTAATGAAAAGGTGAAAATACCAGGAAGAGGACGAGTTTGTGTTAGGATGAACATGCATTTTCAGTTGAACTTATACAAAAGAACCGATAAGAACAAAGTGTGTGACGGGGACCCCAATCTCGTCGAAATGAAAATCGTGTGTCAAGATTTTCCTCAGTGTTTATCCTTTTTTTAACTAGAGCCCCCACCTCTGATCAGTAGCCGTAAAACTTACGTTACGTTCATAGAAGAAATTTTTCCTCAATGCTCATGCACTTTTGGATTCTGCTGCCTGACCTTCCTGACCATTTCATAAAACAATTAAAAATGTTTTTCAAATTGTGTTAATGTATAAAACGATAAAAATTGGCAGAAATACAAAAGCTTAAATGGTTATGCAAAGGCTTTGAATTTACTCGAATCTATCATCGCACAGGAAGGAATAGATGAGAAATAGTCTATGTTAGGCCCCAGTTAACCGACTGCAAAACGATACAGACTTTACATATATCTTTTCGTTGGAAGCTACTTCCAAATTAATCAATATTTATTCGCCAAAACTGCGTTAATTTTCTTTTCCTTAATCCATTCCTTTTCTGGCCTCAACTCTCGTTTTGACATAAAAAATTGAAAATAAACTTTGATATTAATATCCAGACATACAGGCAGGCTACAATGTCTGTTAAAGACCTGTAATCCCGTGGAGGGCCTCGAGCAGCCCACGCTAGTCTTGGTGAGGCACTGGTCGCCTTTGTATCGGGCTATGAAGGTGGGGTCCACAGTGTTTAAGTTCTGTGTGGAGAGAGTGTTGCTGTGGGAGCATATTGGCGTCCAAAGATGATGTCAGCTATTTTTTCTCAATGAAAACGATTATGATTCTCTCGAGGAAAACAGCGAAAAGGGAAGAAAAAAAACAGTTATTATCTCAGGAATACAACTATTTCCACAGGGATCACACCCGTTTCCCCTATTTTACTGACAATGATAACCGTTTTTCCTTTTTTCTTTTTCTTTTTTTTATTTTGTTAGTATAATAACTGTAATTAATTTCCAGCGGAAAATGGGCATTATTTTGTTTAAAACGTCTTCACCAGGACAAAGCAGGTGTAAAAACTGTCTCACTATCAAATTCTCTATCTGTCAATTTCTCTCTCTCTCTCTCTCTCTCTCTCTCTCTATATATATATATATATATATATATATATATATATATATATATTCCTATCTATCTTCCGCCTACACTATTTGCCTGTATGTCCGTCTGTATATATATATATATATATATGTGTGTGTGTGTGTGTGTGTGTGTGTGTGTGTGTGTGTGTGTGTGTGTGGTTACTATTTCCACACCATCTGCTTCAGAAGACTGATGGGCATTAAGTGGCAAGATAGATTCCTGACACTGAAGTGCTGCTCGCTTGTGCTGGCCTGCCTAGCATCTTCACCATCCTGATGCAGTCACAGCTTTGCTTGGCAGGTCACGTAGTTCGCATGCTAGACAAACAGCTGCCAAACAAAACTAGTGTTTGGCGAACTACAAGGCAAACGCTCTCATGGTGGCCAAAGGAAGCGTTTCAAGAGACAGCCTCAAATCTTCCCCAAAGACCTTCAACATCAGCCACACAACATGGCAGCAGACTCTCAAGGACAGAGACGGGTGGCGATCAGTCGTCCGCAAAGGTGCAGAGACCTGTGAAAGCAACAGAAATTGCTGCAGCTGAACAGCGCAGGATGGTCAGAAAGACCTGTGTCAACAGATCTCCAACTGCTGCCACCATCCTCTGTCTATACTGTGATAGGTCTTTCCTGGCGCAGATCGGCCTGGCCGGTCATCCACGCACTCACCCATGACCCCAGGATGACTAGATGGTCTCCGTCGTCTCGACGGACAACAAGAGAGAGAGACAAGAGATCGTTAAATTCACTCGTGCGCGCAGTTGCTTTTTCAAAATTGTGTTTATTTGATTGTCTCCCGTTTCTTCTTCACGACGGGGTGGTTACCAAAAAATGTAGCCTATCTGCTGACCTTCAATGAAAAGTTGCACTCTACCCCTCCCCCCCCCCCCCTCTCCCTCTCTCTCTCTCTCTCTCTCTCTCATGACTGACTGTTACTATGACAATTTTTCTTGTATGAATAAGAGAATACTTCTATATTCATAGGAGGAATAAAACAAACGTCAGAAAGAGAAACATACAGACTTACATAGGCATACGGTCTGACATTCCCGAAAAGACTGGAAGTTGTTGGCGTTGCCTTGACAGCCGCTATAGATAAATTTTTCGCATGTTTTCTTGCCCACATCATAATAGTACCTTGGAATGGCACCCGAGCATTGACCAGGTTGTCGTGGAAGTTCACATATGTCTGTATCACACACACACACATTTATCTTTACACACACACATAAAAGCGTGCATATACATGTATTTGTGCGTGGTAAGAGTGAGAGACAGAGACAGAGACAGACGGAGAGAGACAGGGCGATACAGACAGACAAAGACAGACAGGAGAGAGACAGACAGAAAAAGAATTTCAAAAATCCCTTCACTCCATAACTCTCTCTCTCTCTCTCTCTCTCTCTCTCTCTCCATAATAGATAGATAGACAGACAGACAGACAGACAGACAGACAGACAGAAATATATAGATAGACAGACATATATATATATATATTATATATATATATATATATGATGAGATACATTTTTCGAACTATGCAGTTAATCGAGTGCTGTAAGCTTCCTTGTGACTAGCTGGCACTTAGCGTAGTGGGTACCTATGTCGCCACGGTTGTTAAAGATGCTTTGCCGGGATGTCGTTTGAGCTTCCAAAGTTTGTTTTCCATACGCAAACTAGCAACTACAGCTTGATGCTGCGTTTGCGTTCAGATTTCTTCAGGTTTATCCATGGATAATTAACAAACCTGATAAAATGCCACACTCCAGTCTTTTCTTATTGGTGTGTTTAAGTTCTATCATTTCTATTTCAAACTCTTAAGCCCCACTCAAATATACAGTTAGTAACATTGTTAAAAGTACGTCTTGCCCGCTTTAATCTACTAGGATAACAGGACCCTTGCGGCATTCTCGAGGATGAAGTAACAATTTCTTGCATTTATGGTGCTTAATTGTTAGATTTTTGGTAGGCTGCTCATGAAATATGAAACGGCATTATTTATAATGGATAATGTGCCCAAAAATTATAACAACATGTTGGGGTTTCTTTTCGAGGAGGCTGCCGCATGTTTCTCATTCCAAAATGTATCAAGTCTCATCTACCATGTGAGTTGTACATCTCCATGTACGGACACATGTTTGATCTGTGTGTGTGTGTGTGTGTGTGTGTGTGTGTGTGTGTGTGTGTGTGTGTGCGTGCGCGCGCGTGTGTGTGTGCGTGTGCGCATGTGTGGGTGGGTGGGTGGGTGTGTGAGTACGCACGCACAACACATTCCTATACTGTTCGAGGCTTCGCCCATGATCATTTACATGTCTGTCCGTCTGTCTGCCTGCCCTCTGTCTATCTATCTACCTATCCATCCATCTATCTATCTTTTCGAGTATGTACGTGTGTGTTGCTGGGGGGCGGGGGGAGCGGACTTCAATTTCCAGGAGGAAAGTGGAACAAATATGATACATATCGACCCTGGAATAAATCTATTGCAGTAATTGAATTGCATGTAAGAGGCGGGGGATAAGGGATAGACTGGTCCTGATTCCGTGCACTTCAAGTCTATTCTTGTTCCGAAAAGGTCAATGGGCAACAGGCAACTGGTGTTTCATTTGCTGAGAATCCACAAGGCTTTCTACTGGTTTATGCTTCACTGCTGAAACCAGTAGTATTGAAAATGATCATGATCAAGAGACATTGGGTCCACACAAGCCCACGCGACAGTTTCAGGATATTTACTCTTCCAAACATTAAACTGCCTTCCCAAATATAACGAGCAAGATATTACCTGAAAGATGTTCATTTTGCATGCACTTTTTTCCGACTATGTTTTCTTCACTCACTTGCTAGTCTTGGCTGTCAATATTGTCTTCAGTGTGACGGGACACAGCCAAAAACTATACCGGTTCCTATTCAGACACTGTAGTTTATTCAGCATTTTATTTGTTTTCATTTCGTATATTGGCAACTCATGTTTGAAGGCTGTTCGGCACAGGGTCAGAAATTCAAAACAATAAAACAAGAAGGAATTAAACAACTGCGATTACTTTTGAAACATAAAAATTCACTGCCATGAGAACAGCGAGAGAAGCTTGAAAATGAGTGTGATGATATGTGGCAATCGATTAAATTGTCGTACATAAGACATAAGATTAATTGCAGGAACAGAACCGGTCTGATCAATACGAACCAACGTTCAATAGCTCAAAGCAAAATATTGTCCTGAAAGAGTCACAGAAGAGAATCCCGGTAACCTGACTTAATTGCATCAAAGAATTAGAGAAGGGAGATTATTCGAAAGACAGACAAAGAGAGAGAGAGGAAGAGTAATCAAACAACGGAGTTATGTTTTTTTTTTTTTACCTTTTATGCATTCGGCGCCTTGGGGCTTTTCCACACAAAAGGTCCCAACAGGACAAAGCTAACACAACAAGTAAAATATCAAATATTAAACTGTGCGTTCACTGTGGAAAAGTCATCAGCTATAGCGACAGAGAGATGTTTAGCGAACAAACGAAGCGTCATGAACAGTGTGTGTGGGGGGGGAGGGAGGGGGGGGGGGGGGGGAAACAAGTCCAAAGAAATGTCCTTTCCACCCTAGTCTGGATACACAAGAAATACGAAAGAAAAAAAACTATCGTCATGAAAATGTTTTGTTTTTTTAATGGAGAAAGGCAAAACATGGAATCAACATCAGACACAAAGTTAATCGAGAATATTGTCCAACTCGCCGCTCTTCTTCCGCTTCTTCTCGTTCTTCAGTACCTCACCTGTCAGTGATACCAAACCCTGCCTCCCGTCTCACCACCCCCCCCCCTCTCTCTCTCTCTCTCTCTCTCTCTCTCTCTCTCTCTCTCTCTCTCTCACAAAGATTGCTAACCTCCCTTTCTTTCTACTCTTTTTGTTCCTGAAAAAAAACACGTTATGAAGTAAACCAATTAATAAATTATGAAATGAATGAATAAAGTAAAATAATACTTTCCCAATGCATTAATACACCCACAAGCACAAAAACAACACCAACCACACACACACACACACACACACACACACACACACACACACATATATATATATATATATATATATATATATATATATATATATATATATATATATATATATACGCCATGTCAGCAGTTTTTCGTGCTTTTGAATTGGCTGTGCTTTAGACGTTGCGGTAGCTGGGGTAAGAAACTAGTTTCCGGTGACAATTTCAAAAAGAACATTTTAGTTTTTTTTTCACACTGTATTTTTCATGGGTTCGTCTTTGTTGGAATCGTAAATGTTAACTACAGAATTTCGGTATCTACCAGTTTTCAGAGACAATAACAGAGCGTTTTCACAACTATCTTGAATTGATTTATTTACTTTGGTAGTAAAATTCATCATATAGTAATATGGGTCTTCCTTTTGATCTTAAACCTTTATATACGAACACAAAACACCCCTGTCTCCATTTATAAGTTAGCTGTTAGCTCTTGAGGGCTTCTATTTTTTGTTTTCGTTTTGTTTCAGTTTGAGAGGACATTTGTGCTTTGCAAACATTATGAATTGCTATCTATCGGTTTTATCTTGGATATTGAATGACATCTTTTTTTTTAATTTCCAACTTCCCGGCAGTAATACAACAAAATATTTCATTTACATATCAAGAAAAGCTGATTTTCGCAAGCATATAATAGTATGCATCACGTCAAATATTACAACAACATGTTGTTTCAGTACCATTTTCTCCTGAAGCCAACGCAAACTTAAACTGTGATAGAAAAAATGCAACAAACAAAATTAATGAGAAAAAAGAGGCTATCAAACCGGAACATATTACACATATACATATATTATCTCCCCCACTAACAAATTATACACACACACACACACACACACACACACACACACACACAACACACACACAGATAAATAGGCAGACATTGATACATGGACAGGTAGGTAGATAAATAGACAGACAGGCAGACATTGATACATGGACAGGTAGGTAGGTATGTAGATAGACAGACATAAAGTGTGTGTGTGTGTGTGTGTGTGTGTGTGTGTGTGTGTGTGTGCGCGCGTGTGTGTGTGTGCAAAAACTAGCCAAACAGACCTGAACAACAATAAATGATAGCAGCAACAGGGCCAAACATTCTTTCTTCAGTCGGATAAATTACCATAATTAAGGATGAAACACACACAAAACACAGAGATTCTTACTACACAACCCTTACCTGCTTGTTCTGTCAATTATTTACGTACAGCGCCATATCAATATGCTTACACTAGCAGTGGACGACAACCGAATGATTCAGGTGTGCTTGATATTGCGTGGGCAAAACAAAATCGAAGAGGGTTCTAGGAAATGCCGGGGTTCCTGAAATACGGATGCCGGAAGTGCCAGCAGGCGGACCACGTTGAGAAAGCTGAAGTATGCCACGCACATGGAATCGACAGTCAATTCCTTTTCCTACAGCTATTGGAGGCCCAAGGCGACAACGGTATTAGTGGGGGGCCCACAAAGGTATTTAGTGCAGGGCTGAATATGGAATGACCGAAAAGAACATTATTTCAAACCGTAGAATCAAACAAAAAGTCAATGCTAAGTTCGTACAGTACAGAGTAACGAAGATCTTGAGCATGTCACTTGCACACTTTGCTCGTGTACGAATGAGCTGTTCACCGTGTTATTTGTGTTTATGTATGCGATATATTATGTCCAGTGTGTGTATGTGTGTTTATGACTCGTGAACGCAGAAGTGTGTGTGTGTGTGTGTGGGGGGGGGGGGGGGGGGGGTGAGTGAGTGTATGTGAGTGTGTGTGTGTGTGTGTGTGTGTGTGTGTGTGTGTGTCCTGCATATATTTTTAGGTGTTGAATTGTTAAAACTTGTAAAACACCCTGTAGCCTACGTTGTTAGGATGGGCGCTATAAAAGTTGTGCTCATTATTATCATTATTATTATGAATTAAGCATGTAGATAGTAGAGAAAATGAAATGTACGTTATGAAATCAGTCAAGTCTTGAATGACTGACCTGGTCAATCTTGAAAGATTCCCCTGCTTTAAGGATTTATAATGATAATATTAACACAGAGGAAGAAAGGTAGGTCCACTTCTTTCATAAAGTATGCTTTGAACATCAAGTCGGATTCTACATTCAGTGTCATACGGAGTCCACAGAAGGCGAAGACATCCATGGGCTATTGAACAATGTCATCACGATAAATGTCAGTCTTGTCTGGAAAGATGTTTTGAAGCTTTCGCTCTCGTACAGCAGGCGTGGAAAATGGTAGAAATGTATTGAGGTCACCGAGAGTCAACAAACACAGGCATGAAGAAGGTGGCCTGGAATATCAGTTTCCAACATACTCTGTGCGACGTTTCCTCAACTGGACAGAAAAATGTAAAGGTTACACGCACTAGGTCTTACTCCATCCTCCCGGGCATATATCTTGGAAATACCTCCATTGATATAAATAAGTATGTCATGAATATTATTTGGATTTGAAAATTTAATGCATCCTTGCAGACACGCTTAAAGACTAAGCTTATGCACGTTAGTAACGAAGAAGGTGGCACAATAGGATGGAGAGGGAGAGGGGGGGGGGGGGTCTTAGGATGGGCAATACTTGTTTTGGTTTTCTTTTATTATTTTCAAGAGAGAGAGAGAGAGAGAGAGAGAGAGAGAGAGAGATGTGAATGAGCGACAAAAAAATAGGGGGAAGAGGGTGTTAAGGGTGCTTGGATCCAATTAAACAGAATGTTTAAAATAGGCACAAAGAAATATCCAAACTATCAAAAGTGGACATGACAGCAGAGCGCAAATTAGGAAAAACAAACCTTTAGGTTAGAGTATACCATAGCAACCAAGTAAAGTGCACATATACTTACTCTGGTAGCACACGTAATGCGGTCAATGATACGGGTACACGTTTTATGTCCACACCCTGTCTTACAACACCTCTCGCCTTTCTTACAGCTCTCGTCATCAGTGCAAGGTTTGCCGCAGGTTCCCGGTGGAGAAAATATTGGCGGAGGACAGACCACAGCTGCGGCTGGGAAAAAAAAAAAAGTAGGAAGAACAGGCCACATGTCTTTCCAAAAGCAGTATACCAACAAGCAGTTTAAGTAAAGAAAACGAAATCCCGCTGGGTAAAACTGCAGTCAGTGTGTGTATGCCAGCGCGAGAGACATTCACTAGCAAGTTAATTCATGATTTACTTGTAATTGAAATATAAGGTGAATAAGAAATGATGATACATTTTTTTTTAGAAACTGCGCTTATTTCTACATCTGTTTGCAAGAGGTTCTCTTTTGCAGGGCCATGTAACAAAACACACCCATCCTAGTTTGTAACAGATAATTTTACAATGAAAATAGGCATTCATACAACAAAGAGAAATAAAGTTTGTGTGCATAATGTTATAACCTGTTTTTTTTTTTCCCGGAATCCGACCCAAAAAGAAATGGCAGAGAACCATACGATTAGAAAATGCCAGACTCGTCAAGAATGCCCAGGAGCACTGACTGCGTTGCCAGTGATTTGGAGCACGCGATCTGTAGTGACGCCCGATGCTGCGCATACAGGCGAGCTCAGAGGAAGCGCGCCTCGCTTGACAAGTGTTCACCGAAGGTCAGGAAAGCAGGCAGACGAACTCCGGCAGTGCGATACTCAGGCTCGAAGAGGGCGGAGCTGCTGACTTTTTGTTCAGAAGCTAGCTCATGCTCAATGTGTTCCTGGCCCTAGTGACAGACCAATGCTACGGTCTCTAGTGCATATGAGACGGACTCGCTTTAGCACTGCGACAGAGCAGCCGTAGACGGTTACGACGGCACAGAAGACGGCTTTCACTGCACTACTACTGCTACATCCGCTAGGCCCGGGGACCTTGACACTGATAGTGACAGACTCACACTGGAACTTAACTTAGTTGTTGGTTCCAAAGGAGGACTTGGCAAGAATTCTGACAAGACTTCCAGGCCAACGTCTGGACTGACGCGGTGTGGTCAAGTGCATGTGCGTGAATGTGCACGTGCTTAAGTATATAACGAAATTCTCCAAAGTGTCGGGTAAACACTTTACATCTAAACGATTGTGAGCGCAATGAAAAATGTTTAGAAACGGGCTAAAGCCTCTGGAAAACAAGCCTAGCAGTAGTAGTTTCTCCAATAATTTTATCAAGCATGAAAGTACACATACCGAGAATGATTATTTGTTAGACTGTTCAAGATTTTTGTTTTCAAAAAAGCATCTGAGCTGTTACTGAAGCTGAGGGGTCACCGGTCCTAAACATAACTTGCTCAAATAGGCTAAGCGTGGAAATGGGGA
>JADBJO010000454.1:586906-589406 GCA_016801955.1 Conus betulinus
ATACCATTGATGACATGAACAAAATACAAAATGAAAGGTAATGAATAGAAAGTGTGTATGTTTCTTACATTGGAACGTAAATGGCAAGTTTTCAGAGATAGATGGTAAGGATTCGTGTCGTATTACGTCACTGGAATGTACATGTCTTGTAAAAAACCTTTGTGAACAGTTTTGAATCTACGGTTTTTAGCACTCGTGAAGCATTTTGTAAAGCTGCATTTAAGTTAACAAACCAAGGATGACGTTCAGGTGGGGATTATAATTATGTTTGATAGAAGGAGAATTGTTATATTATGTACAAGAGAAACATACTGATCGCAACAACATTCTCCTGTTCTCTATTTGCAAAAAAAGTTTGTTTGGCTTGTCCAAAGATGTCGTGTATGTCTGTGTATATTTGCAGTCAGAAAGTTCACCATGTTAACTCTCTCTTTTTTATTTTGAAAACGGGATACATTATCTTGAAATCTGACATACCGATGTACTACTTAACATGCATGATATATGTATTATTAGGTGGAGATTTAAGTAGCAGAATGGCTGACATCTGGCAATCATGTTCTGGTGAAAACAGTTCTTACATTGACACTGATAGTGGACCAAACAATGCAAACAGGTGCTCCTAAGACAAAACTGTGAACAAGTATGGAAAATTATTGTTAGATATGTGTGCAGCGTTTGATCTATGTGTATTGACTGGTGTATGTAATGGTGACCTCCACGGTCATTTCACATACATTTCCGAGAATGGGCACAGTGTAAATGACTGACATTGCTTCCAGTGACTTGTTTGCTCGTATATGCTTTACATGCACTCTCCATGTTGGTAAACGCATCGAATCAGACCATTTACCTCTCGAATTTAATGTATGTCTCCAAGCCAGTAATATGGCTATATAAACTGTAAAGAAAAAAAAATAGATATCGTTGAGAAATTTGTGTGGCAAGATGATAATGCTGATGTATTTCATGATCGAATGAATAGTGAGTCTGCAACATCAATGACAGACAGAGCGATTGGTTTGATTGATGTTGGTATCAATATTGCATTAGGTATGCTTAATGCATGTGGAATGAATCATGCTCAATGTATGAAGAAACAAGTGAAAAGATGTGAAAGAAAAAAAAAAAGAACGACGAATGCTTTGATCGGAGATGTGCTTTAACTGAAAGAAAGGCTAGGAAACTTTTAAGGATATCTCGAGAAATGAAGAACGTTACAGACAGTAACATTTACTATAGAGGTAGAAAAGAATGTAAAAAGATGCCGCAAAAGAAAAGTAAAGAATATAATCATATGTTACTAAACAATCTGGTATACTCAATAAACAATCGCGCAAATTTCGGAAAAAAATATGCAAAAATAATATCAGCGAAGACGTGTTGCACAAGTATGAAATATATGTTAATGACTGGGCATCAACATCTTATAGAGTAACTGCAAACAGATGACAATGAAGAATATTTCTTAAACCGAAAGAAGAAATAATTGATACATATGATGATAGAGATACTTTTAATCGCCCAGTTTTTCAAAAGAGGAGGTAGTGTTAGCTATAAAAAAAAAAAGTTGAAGAACAGAAAATCGGCAGAGCCTGATGGGATTATTGGCGAACTGTACAAACATGGAGGTAATTCTGTGACTGATTTCTTTGTAAGATTCTTCAATGCACTTTTTGATCAAGGAATTTCTGAAAAATGAACAGAATCTATCATACTGCCATCATATAAGAAGGCTTCGGCAAATAACCCAAATAGTTAAAGGGACATATCTCTGTGTGATGTAGGTAGTAAACTGTATAATTCCATCATTGACTGTAAGTTGCAAGAATGGGTTCGGCCAGCATAACATTACAGGTGAACGCCAAGCTGGTTTTAAGAAAGGCTGTTCGACTGTCGATCAAGAATTTATTCTCTTAACAATAGTTCAAAAACAATCCTCCTGGAATGGTAAATTGTAAGTAGTTTTTATTGACTTTGAAAAGGCGTTCAATTGTGTTTCAAGAAAACTGCTTTGGCCTATTCTACATAACAATGAGATTAAAGGTAGGATCTAAAAATGTATTACAAGTATGTAAGACTGTGTTAAAGAAAAGTATAATGTGGTGCTGATATTACGGAATACTGATGTACATGTGTATAATAGGTGTTAGGCATGGCGAGTCATTTTTGCGCTGTCCTTTACTCCTTACTCATATATGAATTAGCTCAAGATATATTTCAGAATGGAAAACAACGGTGCAACACTCACTCCCAGTTCTATTGAATAATGTATTTTGTTATCAGCGGATGATGCTGCATTGCTATCTGAAGCATATCTTGGTCTCCAAAATCAATTGAACAGTCTTTATGATGCAGCATCTCAACTTCAAGTAAAAAGTAACATGAACAAAAGCAACATTGTAGTGTTTTAAAAAGGTGGATACGTAGCAGCAAAAGAGAGATGGTTCTTAAATGGCGAAGGGATGTCCGTTGTAAACTGTTATAAATATCTTGACAT
>JADBJO010000454.1:596906-604406 GCA_016801955.1 Conus betulinus
ATCCTGTTTCGATAAGGATATTCCGTATACACATCAACCACCTAGATGTAGAACCCTGATTTCTGTATAAATCATATAAATACTTGATACAGTCCAGATGAATATTTGTTTGTTGTTTTGTGGTGAAAATAAGAATGACCAGAATTTTATCATTCGTGCATATACTTGAACTGAAACAGGATACATTCCTAGTTCTCCATATATTAGTTCTGTTTGAGTAGAACGATTGAAATGAAAAAGATGTGTTAAAAAATTTAAGCTGAAAACTTACCATTAGCTTTAAATCACTATATCCCCAAATTTCACAGCCATATAAAAGTACAGGCAGTACATTGACTGGTATAAGTCCAGTACAATGTTTATAGCCAAATTTTGAAATCTTGCCATCTTTAGTAAAGAAAACATTGCACATTGCACTTGGTCATACAAATACTTCTTACATTTATAAAAAATGTCTTTTTCTGCCAAAGATTATACCTGAATATTTAAACGTGTGTACTATTTCTATGGACTGGTTATTGAAACTTCTGTTTTTTTTCTAGGATTATTGCGTCCATTAAAGACTACACCCTTTGTTTTTGCTACATTAACATTAAGCTTCCATGCGCTACAATACTCGCTTAATACATTAAAAGCATGCTATAAACCACAAAAAGAATCTGCAATAACAACAATATCATCAGCGTATAAAAGTAAAAGTAGACTAATGTAACTTAATAAATCTGAGTCAGGGAGATTTAAATCAATATCCAAGAATGCGCAGTTACGATCTGTGAGATATAGTTCAAGATCATTCAATACAAAGAAAATAGCAAAGGTGAAAGATTTTCACCTTGACGAACACCTCTAAAACTGCCCAATATATTCAGATTGACTCCCATTTATAAATACAAGATTTTATTTGCTGATACATATTCGTGATTACCTGCAAAATCTTTCCATTCACACCTTCTTTGATAAGCTGTTGCCATAATCCCTGCCTTTAAACTGAATCGAACGCTTTTGCGAAATCAACCAAAAAAAAAACACAAAACAATTGCTTTTTACGGCTATTGAAAATATCGATTAAACTTTTAAAAACAAATATATGATCTGCTGTAAAATGATTTCATCTAAAACCAGCTCTATTTTCCGAAAGTGTGTTATTCTCAATAAAATCTGTCAAATGGTTATTCAAATTTGTTGTGAACAGTTTTCCAACACAACTCAGAAGTCTTATACTCCTATAATTGTTACAGTCCAATTTGCTACCTTTCCTTTTGTATATTGGCAGAACAAGTCCAGTTAACCATTCTTCTGGTATGGTCCCTGTATCAAGAACTTTATTGAAAAGTTTACAATAACTTGTTTTGAGAACTGGAATGCTTTGTTTTATATATTCATTTCGTATTTTATCTATCCCACAAGCCTTTCCATTCTTAAGTTGCTGTACAGCTTTTTCAACGTCTTCGTCACTTATTGGTGCATTTACAAATTTAAGATCATGTTGCAAGTCACAGTCAATATCCCTTTCGTTCTCAACACTATCTAGTAATCTGGTTGAACATTCAATGATTTAAAATGTAAGAAAAGATCATCCATCCTAACAGAGCATTCATTTCTATTTCTGGCTTTAATATTTCCCAATATTCTCTTGGTCTATCAGCTTTTAGTCTACGAATCTTCTTATGCCAATGCTTTGTGTAAACTCTATACGATTTTCTAACAACCTTTTTGTATTCCTTACTGCTAATTTCAGCCTTTCTCCGTTTGGGACTAGTATCATTAATTTAGTTCTATGTTTGGCTGTAAAATACTTTTTTCTATGTTCCCTGCATGTGGCATCAAACCATGGCTTATTTTCGTTACTTTTGTTTGGCTTTTGCTTTGTATCTTTTGATATATGTTTGACTTCTCCCAGTGTCTTTAGATGTTTCTAACAGAATTTGCGATAAGAATGTATACACATCAGCAACAGAAACGTTTTCATTATCAAGTATATTGTTTAATTCCTCTATGTTTTTGTAAGTAAGTTGTCTTCTAACAAAATTTGCGATAACAATGTGTAGACATCGGCAACAGAAGCGTTTTTTATTATCAAGTATATTGTTTAATTCCTCTATGTTTGTAGTAAGTAAGTTTTCTTTAAACATCTCACCTTTAGATGGATCCCACTTCTTGATGTTTGCATAAAACAAAGGTCTTCCCTGTTTCAGGACATCTAACACTTCTATTATTTTCACTGAATATTGAACTTTGAGTGAAAGCATTGTTTGACCTTCTCCGCGAAATGCTGCATACACACACACACACACACACACACACACACACACACACACACACACACACACACACACACACACTTTTCATCATCTCCCTATCTCTCTCCCACTATAGACAAAGGATGATTTTCTTTACACTGGCGACAGGCATGGCATTGTGGAAGAACACTTTTTTTTGGTGTCCCACCTTCCATACACTTTCATTGGCATTACTTTGACGCCGCCCATTATATCTACACAGCCACACCTAGAGGGTCCTAAAACTCCCCTAACATGTACTGTCCACAAGGACCTCTCTCTCCTTTTCTCTCTCTCTCTCTCTCTCTCTCTCTCTCTCTCTCTCTATCTCTCTATCTCTCTGTACCTTTATATGCGTGTGTTTATCTCACAGCATGATAGATTCGTTTATGTAAAAGGCATATACCCTCCTATCTAAAAAAATAAAATAAAATAAAAAAGACTGTGCAAAGAAAACAAAGAGAAACACACTTGCCTACACAATTGTCCTGGCATTCCTCTAAAGACGTGAAGTTGTTGGCACTGCCTTCACAGTCTCCGTAAGTGAAATTGAGGCATTTGTTCTGGTCCGCATCATAATAGTACCTCGGAATGATAGTTTTGCATGGCCCAGGCTTTTTCGGTAAATTGCAAATGTCTGCAACACACACACACACACACACACACACACACACACACACACACACACACACACACACACACACACACACACACACACACATATCTATAGATAGATAGATAGATAGATAGATAGATAGATAGATAGATAGATAGATAGATAGATAGATAGATATATATATAGACACACAGACACACACACACACACACACACACACACACACACACACACACACTTTTCATCTTTCCCCCATCTCTCTCCCACTTCAGATTCAGGATATTTTACCTGGTGACAAGCATGGAACTGTGGGAAAAAAACACTTTGTTTCTGAAGCTGATCTAAGATTTCACTTTTGCTTTTAACTGTTTTAATTGTCGAGAGCATATCTCTTGGGAATACGGTTTCACCTACTGCGCAGCTAATCAAGGGAGGATTTCACCATACATAACCACACCTATTACTAATCACTTATACCCGACATCATTGAAATAGTTCAGCAAGCAAAGTGGTCTGTTATAAAGGAAGGCATAAGATGTAGCATTCATTTGTAGACTGTGAAATTATTGTGTGGACAGAAGCTACTAAAATGTTAAGATTGAGTTACGAATCAAAGAAAGAAGTAATCACGACATAGTATTTTCGGATTCCTAGTGTTTGTTGCATTGTTTGAGTCATCGTTTTATTTTCTCTCCTCTCTCTCTCTCTCTCTCTCTCTCTCTCTCTCTCTCTCTCTCTCTCTTTCACATGTATGTTTGTCTCATAGCATGAAAGACTCTTTCAAGTAAAACACACAGCATACTCCCCTATGCGAGAACAAAAGAACGTGCAAAGAGAACAACGAGAATCACCCTTGCCTGTACAATTGCCCTGGCATTCTCTAAAGACTTGAAGTTGTTGCCATTGGCTTGACAGCCTCCGTAAGTGAAGTTCAGGCATTTGTTATGGTCCGAATCATAATAGTACCTCGGAAAGGCAGCTCTGCATGGCCCAATCTTTTTCGGTAGAGTGCAAATGTCTGCAATAAAAACGCATGCAAGCACGCACGCACGAAACGCACGCACGCACACACACACACACACACACACACACACACACACACACACACACACACACACACACATTTTTCACTCATATATATATATATATATATATATATATATATGTCAGGATCACATGAGTGCATTTCTCTTTTGGAACAATGTTTTTATTGATTAATGACGGCATAATAATAATAATGTATGGATTTTATATGGCGCAGTTCTTGGGATCAACTCATTGCGCTCAACACACACTCAAACAAGAATGCATCTCTCCGATGTTTTGCTTATTAATGAAGTGATAAGATGAGCGCATCTCTCTCTGGAAACAATGTTTTGTTGATTAATGACGTAATACGATGACTGTATTTCTCTGGGGAAGAGTGTGTACCCGGTTAAGGAACTGGTCGGATGAAGATTTTTAAAATGCATATCTACAGTCGTAAGTGATCAATTTCAAATGATGTGATTGAAAGATTAAAGTATGAGGTGTAGCCTCACTTTCTACACCGTGAATTCTGTCTCTCGGATTGGAAATCAGTGCACATTCAGTTCAATTTAAGTGAGAAAAAAAATCATGGTATGGTGTTTTCTGTCTAACCCTAAAGGGTGTTACAAGGTCCGTGTCGAGGTGTTACAAGGTCCGTGCCTTTTGAGTTTGACTTGTAGTAAACACCCTGCGTAACAGACACACCCATCTTAATTACGTAATACGCGCATCTTCAGAACCGTCATCAATCAACAGTACTTCGTACCAGAAGTCCAGATTAATGCAGGTATATACCTAAACATTGCACTCGAAAATACAGCATAGTCCAGCGTGTACATACACACACACACACACACACACACACACACACACACTCTCTCTCTCTCTCTCTCTCTCTCTCTCTCTCTCTCTCTCTCTCTCTCTCTCTCTCTCTTGTGCTCTTTTGCATATAGTTATTTTTGTTGCTTAAGGGTTTTCTCCAATACGGAATCTTATGATTACGTTTGTCGATTAGGTTTTTTTTTTTTCCACTCTCTCTCTCTCTCTCTCTC
The DNA here is from genome assembly GCA_016801955.1 of Conus betulinus. Classification (NCBI taxonomy): domain Eukaryota; kingdom Metazoa; phylum Mollusca; class Gastropoda; order Neogastropoda; family Conidae; genus Conus; species Conus betulinus. The sequence continues at coordinate 601,883 of JADBJO010000454.1, forward strand.
TCTCTCTCTCTCTCTCTCTCTCTCTCTCTCTGTGTTTTTTTTTTTAGCGACATAATTTCCATATCCTTTCAATGACATTACAATCACATCGCTCATTATGCATACACAGCCACATCCTGACAGCACTGCTACACTCTAGCACGTACAGTTCACACGGAGCTCTCTCTCTCTCTCTCTCTCTCTCTCTCTCTCTCTCTCTCTCTCTCTCTCTGTCTCTCTTCTCTTATTTTTATGCGCCGGCCTATGTTTCTCGCTCATGGCATGAAACACTCTGTCATACCAACAACAACAAAAATGATAATAATGTTTAAAAAAAAAAAACACGAATAAACAGGCAGCCAGAGAGAGAAAAACGGACTTGCCTGTACAACTGATCTGACATTCCTGAAGAGAGCGGAAGTTATTTCCGTTGCCAAGACAGCCTCCATAGCTGAATTCGCGGCATTGTTTCAGATTCGTGTCATAGAAGTACCTCGAAATGTAAGGTGTGCATGGACCAGGATCTATGGGCAGTCTGCAAATATCTGTATCACACACACACACACACACACACACACACACACACACACACACACACACACACATTTGTACTCCCCCCATCTCTCTCCTGTCTTATTCATATACGTTAAGACATTTAAGTGATGATGCTCGAGGACGTCACACTTTCTCAAAGGTGATCAGTCTTAGCGTGGCGTTGGCCCGTCCCTGGCGGTGTTCATAGAGCAGTTTGCCGCTTTGCCTTCCAACTATGGTTATGATTATAAGTCTTTACACTGTGAACAGGCATTGTGGAGAGAAGAGAATTTGTTTTTGGCGTCGATCCACTGTGTTATTGACTGTTTCAGTTTTCAATAACGAAGTTTTTGAAACTTCGAGGAGAATTTGTGTGTGTGTGTGTGTGTGCAAAATAATTGATGATCTGGTGAGGGTTTGAGTATTGTGAGCCACATTTGCCAGGCATCGTATCTACTTGATATGATTTAAAAATGATTTTGCAAAATGATTTTGAATCATCTTGAATCATCACAGAGAGAGTGTTGATCTCTCTCTCTCTCTCTCTCTCTCTCTCTCTCTCTCTCTATATATATATATATATATATATATATATGTGTGTGTGTGTGTGTGTGTGTGTGTGTGTGTGTGTGTGTGTGTGTGTGTGTGTGTGTGTGTGTGTGTGTGTGTGTGTGTGTGTGTGTGTGTGTGTTGTGTGTGTGTGTGTGTGTGTGTGTGTGTGTGTGTGTGTGTGTGTGTGTGTGTGTGTGTGGTGTGTGTGTTGTGTGTGTGTGTGTGTGTGTGTGTGTGTGTGTGTGTGTGTGTGGGTTTTATCGTTGGTTGAGATAGGGTGGGGGTCCTTTTTTTGCCGTCTTAACTTTTTTTTTCAGTTACAATACTCCAACGTTGTTCACATTGTTGTCCTGTTACACCTCCACACCTACATTGCACACAGAGCTCTCTCTGTCTGTCTGTCTGTCTGTGCGTCCGTCTGCCTGCCTCTCTCTCTCTCTCTCTCTCTCTCTCTCTCTCTCTCTCTCTCTCTCTCTCTCTCTTGGTCTCCCTTGTACAAAGCTATTAAACGCAAACAACATATAGAGACAATCAAAGCCTGACCTTCACAAGCCTCCTGGCATTCATGAAGAGTCTCAAAGTTGTTTCCATTGGCATCACAGCCCCCATAGATGAAAAAAAACGGCACTCTCTGTGCTCTGCATCGTAATAGTACCTCGGAATAGCAGCTCTGCATGGGCCAGTTTTTTTTGGTTGGTAGCAAATACCTGTGTGTCGCACACACACACACACACACACACACACTCACACACACACACACACACACACACACACACACACACACACACACACACACACACACATACACACACACATATATATACACGCGCGCGCGCGCGCGCGCGCGCGACATGTTAGGCATATATTCTAAACTGCACGAGAGAAACATCGAGTTGGCAGCAGGATAGAACGAGAAATGGAAGAATGTGATATAAATAAGCAAGTTCCACCAAATGAAAAAAAAAAACAGTTTCAACCTACTGGTTTTCTTAGGGCAGGACTAGAACTATCTAATAGATAAAAGAAACAAACAAAACTGAAATGGAAACGGTGGAAAAACATTTGTAGGTAAACATTTTTTCAGTTAATGTAAAAATGACTCAGCAGGAATTTCGAGAGGAGGGGGGGAGGGGGTAGTGTTGGAGGATGAGGGAAAAGAAAAGGAGAACTGGCATGAACAGGACGACGTTAAAGTCTACACTTTGAAACCTTCACTGACAGCAGTGAAAACCATTGCACTTTGAACAGAACCATTCACAGTGACTTCTACAACTCTTCAGTGCACAGGGCAGGTTGAGGCTGTGGCAACCAAAACACCTGGGGCGGAAATATCGCGATCCAACAGACGCCCAAACAGGCCTGTGCATATGAAGGATAGAAGAGCAGAACGGAGAAAAAGTGATGTAGACCAATAGATTGCCCAAAGAGCCTTCGAGGCAGGACAAGAACACACAAACAC
>JADBJO010000454.1:606906-621906 GCA_016801955.1 Conus betulinus
AGAGAGAGAGAGAAAAATGTTTTATTCATAAAGGCCATAGCCCCTTTAAAAAGGGATATACATTTGAAGTCGCACATTGATATCGGTCTTCTTCATTCCTTACATATATAAATAGCTAACTTTTAAACAGTGTTTCATGTTATGATAACATCAACAATTTTCATTCAAACAGACAAGGACGATTAAAATACTTTTGCGGGATGAATTGTTCTCTAAGATCTCTTAATACTGGGCAAGACAGCCCAAAATGAACATCATCCTATTGCATTTCGACACAATGGACAAATCAGATTTCTTCCACACACAGCTGCCTATACAGATAGTAATGAACAGTAACAGCAGACACACCGATTCTGAATCTAGTCATAATGTGTTTGACATGTTTGTTTATTTTCATTGACATATAATCTGGTCAACAGTGTAGATAACTATGTGTTCTGTGTAAATTCAGTGAGAGAGAGAGAGAGAGAGAGAGAGAGAGAGAGAGAGAGAGAGAGACTGGATTGGTTGTAACTGGGATGAACATCTTAGGCTATCTACTCTACTTACCTCTCTCTCTCTCTCTCTCTCTCTCTGTGTGTGTGTGTGTGTGTGTGTGTGTGTGTGTGTGTGTGTGTGTGTGTGAGTGTTGTGTGTGAGTGCGCGCACCTGTGTGTGTGTGTGTGTGTGTGTGTGTGTGTGTGTGTGTTTGCGCGCGCGCGCGCGTGCGTGTGCATGTGTGTGCGTGTGTGTCTGTGTGTCTGTGTGTGCCTGTGTGTGTCTGAGAGAGAGTGTGTCTGAGTGTGTGTATATGTGTGCGTGCGTGCGTGCGTGTGTGTGTGTGTGTGAGATACTTAAATGGGATTTGGTAGAAGTTCGTGGGGGGAGTGTGGAGAGGGGAAGGTTGGTAGACCTGTGATCAGAATTGCTGGAGTGATTAACAGTGCAATATTTTGTGAAATACTTTAAACCAGATTATATAATTATGTATCCTTCTGTCCTCTTAATTTTATTTTACATTTCACCCACAGCGTGCTGCCAATCTTTCAGCCCTTTGCTGCATAACCTGGACTGGTTGTTTCATGCTGTCGCGTTTCGACTTGTATCATAAGCATCCCCTGCCGTCCAGTTCAGAATGTGTTCGGATAACTTTCAACAATACGCATTCTTTTCCCCCCATCGATTTCATACGAAAATGATAAATAAATTGAGCGAAGTGGTTTGTATATGTCAGGTTTCAACGGCTGCGAGTCGATAGTTCAGTCCTGCGTGCACACAATCTTACAGCACAAGTCTCTTCCATGATGCATTCTCGCGACACAGCCGTCAACGGCTATTGTTAGACGTGGTGGTCCTACAATTCATAACCCTTTCTCTGCCTCAGGCAACGCCTTCACATCTTTGTTCGCACTCTTGATAATATGCTTGCCGCGCGACTGTACGTCAGCCGATCGCTCGCCGCCATAGGATTAGCCAGAACCCAGGGTCCGTCCTGGATGACCCTTGCTCCTAATGACCCTAATCCAGACCGACAGCTGGAGGGACGAAGAAAGACTTCTTACTTTTCATTTTGTTGGTTCTTTCTTTCTTTGTTTTTCTGTCAGTACACAGTGCGACCCTTTCAGACCAATATGTGTACGTTTCTCTTTATTTTTTTTTTTATCAGAAAGTCAATTTTCATTGTTGCTTCATGCAAAAATATGGGGGGAAATGCCGATCCCCTCTGCTTATTCTTCTCTCTCTCTCTCTCTCTCTCTCTCTCTCTCTCTCTCTCTCTCTCTCTCTCTCTCGACACTTCCAAAAGAGTATTGTCTAATACATTCAGGCTAGAATCATTTAAAGACTTGCAAGGTAATCATTTTTGCCATCTTGTTCAGTTTCTTTTTTTTAATTACATACTCCTTTAAACACACCATAGCAGAGGAAGATAAAAAAAAAAAGTCAAGGATGGAGGAGAGAAAAGAGATAGCGAGTAATGGCAGGAAAGATTGATGGGTGAGGGCAGAAAAGATTGAAAGAATGGAAGGGGGGTGAGACCTGAAAACAGGTAAGACTCCAAACAGCTGAAATGTGTAAAAGGAGGGGGGAGGCCAGGGGACGTCTTACGGGATGTGTTTCTGCAGAGGCAGCTTAACTGTGACCATCACCAGAACTGCCACCACAACCAGGAAATGATGTGCTAGGAATTCCCTTTTCTACCACACTCTTCAGATTTGCGTTTTTGTTTTATATCTAAACCCTTCTCGCCTTACTCCACTGGGGCTTTCTCGCGTTTATGGCATCACTGAAAGACTGTCATCGTGTTTCTATCATGTCACGTAAAATATGCTAGTTCTTCTATTGTAGATCAAAGACTATGCATCATTCACCGTCATTTTACCACAGGAGTGGACATTTGCCGTCAACCCTGCTGTGTTATTTTCTAGTTCCGATTGTTTATGTGCCGTTGCTTTATAGTCAAAAGTTTTTTTTCACTGAATTTTTTCGTACCCTTCTTTCGGTCTGCGTGAAAAAGATTAGCAGTATGCCTTTTAGGCTTACTCTCAACATGGTCTTTCTTTCACATTGCATTACTGACATCAGAGGTGAAATTTCCGTCTTTAAAGTGTCGTGTATAGTGAAGACATGATCGCACAAAATCGTTTCATTTATTGTCATGAGGGCATGACTTTAAATACATGATTGTACCAAGTTGTTTTGTCATCATGAAGAGATGAGTTTTTTTTTTTTTAATTGTTATTGTCACATCCCTGACAGCAAGCAGCTCTATGATGAAATTGAAAGTGACACCACTACCTCTCTGTGACCCCTCTGCCTAGCAAGCTACGTTTGTGTCTGCATCTGTCAGCTTCTTTGACTATTCCTCTGTTTGCAAGGTAAAACACAACTAAAAAAAACAACCCGCTAAACTGATTTCAATCAAAGTTATTGAAATTCTGAGTATGCCTTAGGGATGAAATCATTAGATTTGAAGTTGGATCCATGCAGCAGATTAAGATCAAAATAAGAATTGGCGATCCATTCAGCAAGACTACGCAAAAACTCTGATCGATTCAACAAAACTTCACGACAACATGGAATGTGACCCCAGAATGAACCCATTCATCTACTCTCCACACCGACAGTAATTTGTCAGCTTAACCGGGTATATTAAGTGTTCGACAAATAGTTCAAAGTGACCACATCAATCAATTCTAATCATGGCATAACAATCCATCTTGGTGGGAATTTTCACCTGTAAACGTGGATACAGTGAGTAAACAGCAAATTCCTGTGTTTTTTTTTTTTTCTCAAGCTGTGACGTTTTGATCTGTATCATGTGCATTTGACCTCAATCTATTAGTTGTAAACGACTGCATGTTCGATGGTTTTGTACTTCGTGTCACACAGTTTCGATCGTTCAGTCTTTGGAGCATACAGTCTCATATCATGCACCTCTTCTTACCTACGCTGAATTCTCACAACACAGCAGCCAGTCCCTATCATTAGACGTAGTTCTACAATTCCTAACCCCTCCTCCGCCTAGGACAACGCGTTGACACCTTTGTTTGCGTTATTGATAACGCTTGTCGCGCGACTGGAGTTCAGCCAATCGCTCGCCGCCGCATAATTAGCAAAAAACATGGTACGCGCTGGATGGTGCTTGCTCCCCTTGGCCTAGTCGGGATGACAGTTGAGGGAAGACTTTTTTTTCTAATTGCTTTCTTCAAGTTTTTTTTTTTCATTTATAAGTCAGTAGATAATGCTACCTTCTCCGACCATATTTTCGAGGAGGGGAAAAGCTTTTTCTTTCTATCTTTTTCTGTTTCCTGTTTTCATTTGATTCGTTCAAAGGTTTGTTTTTTTTTTCCAAGTCAGTAGACAATGCTACCCTCTCTGACCATATTTTCAAGGTTGGAAACTGGCTTTTCTCTATATTTATTTCTCTTTATTTTCATTAGAAAAGTAGTTTTCATTTTTTACCTCGTTCAAATTATTGTCAAAAAAAAATCTCTCTCTCTCTCTCTCTCTCTCTCTCTCTCTCTCTCTCTCTCTCTCTCTCAGTGCTCTCAAAAAGTGTTGTCTAATACCTTCTAGTGAGAGATTATTTAAAGATTATTTAGGAGACTTGCGAGGGTTTTCTTCCTCCTTCTAGAATTTTTTTTTCTTTGACAGCTTTTTATTTGTAAAACTGCAGCAGCATTGGAGCATAAGAAAAATCGAAGATGAATGTTGGGGGTGGGCGATTAGCAAGGGATAACGACAGTTAATGTTGAAAGAATGGGCGGTGCAAGCGGTGCAATAGGCATTAATGCGGGCAAGAACCCCCAAAAGGCCAAAATGTGTTCAGAAAAAAAGTAGGGGGGGGGGGGGGAGGGGCAGGGGTCGTCGTGGGAAATGCGTTTTTGCAGAGTCACGATAGTTGTCACCGTCACCAGAACACCATCACAACTGGGAAAAGAGCTGTTAGTAATTCACTTTTCTACCACTCTCTTTGACTTTGTATTGATTTTAACCAGCACCCCCCCCCCCCCCCCCCCCACACACACACACACACACATACACACACACACTTTCTGATGTTAACTGGGGATTTCTTACCTTTAAGGCGCCATTGAAAGCCTGTCATTTGTTTTTAATCATGACCGCATGTACAATATGGCAGTGTTTCCAATGCAGATGGACGAATACACACCATCAATTTCATTTCTTCTTTTGTCTACTATGCTGTGGTGTCTGCTTATCTTGACTGTTTATGGGACTTTTGCTGCATATATAAAACGTTTGTCACTGAATTTTGTCTTACACTTTTTTTTCAGTCTGTATTGGAAAGGAAAAAAAGCCTTTCACGTTCCTTGTGTCTTTTTTTTTCTTTTAATCTTACCAGTTTCAGAGATTAAATTTCCATGTTTGAAGTGATGTATATAGTGAATACGTGATTGTACTCGGTTGGGATTTTTCCGTTCTTTCTTTTTTTGTCTCTTTTTAGTATGAAGGGGTGACTTTTTTGTTGTTCATTGTCACAGCCCGATTGCTGACTGCACTCTGTAACACTGGAAGTGAAACCGCTTCCACACTGTCACGCCTTCGCTTTGCAGGCTACATTTTCGTCTTCACGTCAGCTTCTCTGATTGTTTCTCTGTCAGTAAGGTTTTCAAAAAGTAAGAAAGAAAGAAAGAAAGCAAGAAAGAAAAAAAAAAAAAAAAAGCATTCAAACAAAACAAACCAGCCAGTACGATTTTAAACAAAACTATTAAAAGACTGCGTCTGGTTCGAAGATGAAGCCAGTTAACTTGGGCGTGTATCCATAGGGAACGTCAAGATCAAGGGAGGATTTGTATATTGAAAGACTGTCTGGTTCCAAGACAAGCCATTTAAATTGGGCGTGTATCCATTGGGAACGTCAAGATCAAAGGGAGGATTTGTGATCCATCCATCAAGACTACGCAAAACTCTTCGACGAGTGCGAACAAAACTTCACAACAACATGAAATGCGGCCGAGAATGTTGGGACGTGAAAAAAATCACCAGATGTAAAAATGAACACACCACCATCAGACAGAGCCAAACAATTGCAATTAATCGGCGTTACCTCAGTCGGACATCTGAAAGAGAGTGATGCTTTTTCGATTGATTAAATTTGTTTTCTTTTTTTTAAACTGTTGAAATGTAATTGAGGTCTTTGAATGCAAAACGGGGGGTCTCTAGGTACACACCAAGATCACGTGACCCCCCCAAAAAATCTCTAAGGTCGCGAGAGATTGCGTTAACAGACAAAAAGGTAACAAAACAGCTAGAGTTATCATGGCTACCGCATCCCTCTTTCCCGCCATCCCATCGCGTCAAACTTTCCAAGACAGATGATGATATAAGACCAAACGTTGTCATTCACATGAAACATGAAACAGGCAGACAATCGCAAAAGTGAAAAATTGAGAGCAATATACATTAACATGATCTAAATCAACCCCCCCCCCCCTCCCCCTCCGGGTCCCCCTTTTTTTTTCGTTTTTTATTTTTTTTTTTTTTTCAGTGTTGCGCTGCCGAAGTGAAGGAGCACTTTGGAACTAACCGGTTTCAGCGCAACATTGGCCTGAGCAAGGCAGTTTGCACAAACCTCTTCCTTCACGCTGCCTCCGTTTCTCTTCCTTCATGCGTCATTTTCATGTGATGAAAGGAAATGTTTGGGGATGTTTTCCTTGTTTGTTCTGTGTGTTCTGTGCTGACATATCTGCTAGGTGAGCCGGCGTCGTAAGCAGCATTCGTTTGGGAGGTGGGCTTGTATTTGTGTCATCACGAGACCCTACTTCTCTGTTATTTAAATGCCATGACTCCCTATCAGGCCCTGCTCGCGGCGGACACTGAGTGATAGGCGATAGCCTAGCCTATCAACGTGAGAGTTGCACGTTCCTACGAGAAAGGAACCGGGGGGTCATGTCGATGTGACCAAATGTCGTTGTGACCAAGTGTCATTGTGACCACGTGTCGCTGTGACAAAGTGTCGTTGCGACCACGTGTCATTGTGACCAAGTGTTGTGACTATGATTTTCAGTATTTTACCAAAGAATGGTAGAACTGCCTATGTGACCACATGCTGGCGTGACCACATGCCGATGTGTCCACATGTCGTGAGCCATTGGTCACAAAGACATGTGGTCACATCGGCATGTGGCCATATCGGTATCTGGTCGCATCGACATGTGGTCATATCGGCATGTGGTCACATCAGCATGTGGTCATATCGGCATGTGGTCACATCAGCATGTGGTCACATCGGCATCGGCATGTGGTCACATCGGCATCGGCATGTGGTCATATCGGCATGTGGTCATATCGGCATGTGGTCACATCGGCATCGGCATGTGGTCTTATGGGCATATGGTCATTTTGGTATGTGGTCATATCGGCATATGGTCATATCGGCATGTGGTCATATCGGCATGTAGCATGAACCCATTGGTCTACTCTCCAGATTGGCAGTTGTCAGCTGGATGGGGGTAAATTAAGTGTTTGGCAAATAGTAAAAGCGAACATTTCAGTTGTTTTCTGTCAAGCCATCGTTTATGCATCAATGTGAATAATTTCACCTGTAATCAAGAATCAAGGGGGTCATCAGCCAAATCCAAGATGCGTTTAACTTCTCTTGAATACGACGTCAGGAGTATGATCGAACAAGTTGGCTGCTTGATGCGAGTCGGATCAATCCACACGATGTGGCACTCGACTCAATTCTGCGATGAATATCAAGTACACACGTTGATACCAGAAACCTTTTCACTAAGTCGACGAGGGGATTTCGGCGAAGACAAAGACAATTTCTGTTGAAGTCGTCTATTTTCCACTCTGTGGAGTAGTAAAGGCAATAATACGTCATGTACATATTACATCCTGGTTTCTCTTCTCCCTTTCTTCCAGCAACGCGCACGCATTCTGGCCAATTCTAAACAAAAGAAAGCATCATAGATCTAACCGTAGCCTATAGCAATCGACTGTGTGTGGCGACACGTTAAACAGCGATCATATGCCCAGTTAATCATAACATGATTAATTTCGTTGACACTGGAAGAATTCAGGCAGCCCTGCAAGTGACGTCTCGGCTTTCTGTCCACAGCGCTGGGTTGGATTATAACCCAAAGAGTCGCGTCAGGAGGGCACCTGCTACCTTTCAATCCGCTGACCAAAATATTGTGATTTCATGACAAAAAGCCTGGGTGTCCCCACTTCGTTCCTCCAAACACCAAGCGTGTCAACATCTTAGGGCATGCCCTGATCTGACCTTACAGGGTTTTGGGTCTTCACGGAACGAGCGGCAAAACGGCGGGCAGTCTCCAAAGAGATATGCATGTTTATGTATAGGGAAAAATACCTACTAACATGTAACGAGTATCTTAAACATGTTTACAGGCACACGTCCACGCATGCTATATACAGATGAAAGACATGGACAGACAGGGGCAAAATGCAGACAGACAGACAGAGACAGAGAGAATACAGAAACTACCTTTCCGACACAGCTTAACTGTGAGGGTTTAGGGGACGAATCTGAGACGCAGACAGTCACCAGAAACGCCACCTGCAAGTCGAAAACGGCTGTATACACATCTGGAATTGTTCTTACGACGTGGGAAATGTAGACGGATAGATAGGCCTGTGTGTGTGTATGGGATCTTCTATCATCACATCAGTAGGCCTATAGGACCTTCCTGCCGACCTTCAAATGCAAGATCGGGTTGTTGAACCAGCCGTTCGAGGTGAGCCCTGTTTCAGACTGGGCTGGCTGGTCATGAGGCCTTCAAGTCTGCCCAGCGTGAAGCACGGTTGAAGTCACTGCACAGCGGAACAACCACGGCACGCCGTCTGGAGTTGGGCAGGCCAGACCACTCCCCGTAAAGTAGCCTAACACCACAGTTGATATGCCCATGGTACTCAGATGAAGGTTCGTGTGTGCTTTAACACTCCGTGTGTGTGTGTGTGTGTGTGTGTGTGTGTGACCCGTCTTCAACACAATATGCAGACACAGGGGGAACGGGGCCGCTCCATGTTAGGTTCGTTCTCCTCTTTGCTACATAAAAGGGCGGTGAAGAACATGAAAGGGGACATTTGTGTCTGTTCACACATCTTATTTCGAAGTAAAACGATCATTCCTATCATCTCTACTATTAAACTCTCCCACCCACCCACCCACCCTTTTTTTTTTAAAATTAAAAATTAATTAAATCAACCAGTCACAGACAGCGTCACAATGAACACAAAGTGGACGCCGCATCTCAGAACAATTTATGCCTTCGAGGGGAAGCCCGCATCCAGACTATTTCAATCACTGTACACTAGCATTTTCCCCATCCTTCATTTCACACACACACGCGCGCGCGCGCGCACACACGCACGAACGCACGCGCGCACACACACACACACACACACACACACACACACACACACACACACACGCACACACACTGAAAATTAATGACATGCAGCACGGAAGGGGCGTTCCGCCTATAAGCTGCAGCTGGATTAACGACACAGAACAAAATCAGCCGAGTGACTCAGAGAAAAAGCAAGCCGTAGAATGCATGTTTAATGCTCAAGTTCCATTGACGCCTACCGTGGTCAAATAAAAAATCAATGCGCGTGCCTTGCAGTCACACACACGAAAGGCAGGCAAAACCAGATGTGGCTATGAAAGAGGATACGTCCTGTCCACCACATCCACACGGCTATGTTCCTAGAACCGTCTCCTGTAGATGAGAAGGGGAACGAGAAGAGAGGGGGGGGGGGGGGGGGTGTTAAGATGAAGAGAACGTAAGAAGGGGAGGTGGGGAAAAGGTGGGAGGGGGGAGGGGGGAAGACGAGGCAAATAGGAATGGCAGGCGTTCCCAATACCGTGTTGTATTAATTCTGTTGTATAATGTTGCAGCGTTTTAGATGGTTCTGTATCATTCTGAGCGGTATCGTGTTGTTTGTTGTGTTGCGTGTCACATGCTGTATTGCCTTGAAGAAGAAGAAGAAGAAGAAGAAGAAGAAGAAGGAGGAGGAGGAGGAGGAGGGAGGAGGAGGAGGAGGAAGAGAGGGGAGAAGGAGAAGAAAAAGAAGAAGAAAGAAGACGGTAACTCGAAGGGGCCAGTGGAACCCAGAGAAGTAATGTAGTGCCTTGTATTACAAAGCGTTGTATCATATCGCGTTGTATTGCGTTATATTGCTTTTCTAGTCACTACAGATATTTCACTGTAAATTCAAACGGCCTTTTTGAGAAAGAACGCATTGCTTCATTTTGCGCCAGTGTGTAGTACTGCAGTTTTAAAATCAACGTAATGGTTTTTTTTTTTTGTTTGTTTGTTTTTCTTGAATGAGGCATCTTTTTCAATTATTTTTCGTTACGCAAAATGCGTATGACACGCAAAAGCTGGAGCTGTTGTCTGATCTTAAAGTCAGTCGCTTCCTTCATGGCTAAGATGTCGGCAGTGTGCAGTCCTGTGAAATCCAATGACTAAAACCACAAGGGCTTCCTGTATCGGTCAAGCTTCTTTCAAAGATTCGTTAAGCACCCACAAACAACCTCGAATTCATCAAAGATGTTGTAGCATTATTGAACCATCTTTCCCACTCTCATGTCTTCTCATGTGCAAACCGCGCGCGCGCGCGCACGCACGCACGCACACACACACACACACACACACACACACACACACACACACACACACACGTGCATGCACGCACGCAAGTGCGAACGTACGTATATACACACAAAGCGCGCGCGCGCGTGCGCTGTTTAATGAAGTGAACTTCTATTGATTTACTGGTATATGAATCATGAATATGCAACGTATTAATTCAATAGATTATTGGGGTTTTCTGTCTCTCTCTCTCTCTCTCTCTCTCTCTCTCTCTCTCTCTCTCTCTCTCACACACACACACACACACACACACACACACACACACACACACACACACACACACAAAAAACACGCGTGCGCGCGCACGCGCATGCTTCCTGTCATTCTTGTTTGTGCCAGTTCAAACACAACGGAGAAACAGATCTGACGTCGCAGCAAACAAACTTGTATCCACGAGACAGCTCAGAATAACATTCTTAAAAAAATATTATAGGACAATGATTTATCACTTAATGACGCTCACATTGGGAGACTCGCCTCAGGCCATAAACATAGGACAAGAGATTGTGCATCAGGTTTGCCAGTGAATCCAATGCAAACATCGAGGAAACACTCCGTACATATATTTCACAGAGCAGATGGAAGTCGAATGCGATTGGCCATGGCCATGAAATCTACACGGGGCAAACGAAAGTTGGCAAGTAGTCTTGTAACAGTTTGACACACAGCTAGTTGCTAATGACAACTGCTATATGTCCTGGGATGATTGTCAACTACATCAAAGACCTCGAAGATTACCGCTGTTGTGCATGTGGAAAATCTATCCAGTTTGTTAATTTGGACTGTCATTGCCAGTGATGCTACCGTCAGAAGATAAACGATACAATAAAAAAGAATGGGATTAGTGTTAAAGATCAAATCTAACAACGGATGCTTTGAAAAAATGTATTATCTACTTCACAACACTGTTTTGTGTAATGTTTACCGTGAGAGCAATATGCACTTCTGGACTTTTTGTAATAATGTTCTGCCAACGTTGGTATTGTCTTTCTGAATCATGCCATGTTGTGAATATTAATATTCCTGTTTTAAACTTGAAAGAGAAAAGTATTTAGATAAGAAAAGGGATATTACCTTGTCCCGATCGAAGCAAAACAAATCTAAAGATATCGCACAAAACAAAAAAAAAAAGAGATAAATTAGAAGGCGATGACTAGGTCGCATAACTGAGTGAACGAATGAATCAATCAAATTAATGAAGGCTGGAAAGGATGGTAAAGAATGAAAGATAGATGAACAGAAAAAAATCAGACAGACAGAATGACAGAACGGGAAAAACAAACGAGACCGAGAAGAAAAACAACATCAACCTGAGAGAGAGACAGACAGACAAACAGACAGACAGAAGGCAGAGAGACAGACAAACAGATACGACGTACCACACAGAGCACGGACACTGTCCCGAACATGTTGCTTCCCACACCGCACGATCGTGGCGTGAGCATGGACAGCAACTACCTGCGCCTTGCCGCCCTTCCCTGGTTTATCTCCCTGCCCACCCTTCCCCTCCCTCTCACCATCACCACCGCCCCCCCCCCCCACATCCCCCCCCCCCCCCCCTTCCCTGGTTTAACCTCCCTGCCCATCCTCCTCTTCACTCTCACAGCCATCCCCATCCCGCTCCACCGCCCCACCCCGCACATCCCACCCCCCCCCCCCCCTTCCCTGGTTTAACTTCCCTGCCCACCCACTGTCTTCACTCTCACAGCCATCCCCATCCCCACCACTCCCTCACCATCACCACCGCCCCACCCCGCACATACCCCATCCTCGACGTCTCCTCCCCCCCCCCCATCCCCCTCTCCTCCTCCAGCCCAACTCTGCCTTCTCCACTCCCCCCCCCCCTCACCACAGACGACGCTGGCGCTCTCCCTTCCCCTTAGGTGTTTCACCCACCTCCCACACACTCCCACTCTCCAGCCCACCCACCGTCCCGTCAATTCCCCCCCCCCCCTCATTCTCCCCCTCCTCCCTATCCACCCCTCCTCAAGTTCACAACCTCAACTTGTTACATTGGGGTTTTTTTTTAATCCCTTTTCTTGGCAATGCCCTGCTCTTTCCACGTCAACAAGGTATTGAAAAGGGGGGGGGGGGGGGGGGGGGGTCTGCCCTCAACCTCCAACCTCCACTCGCCGTTTTCCCCCATTTCCCCTCCCTTCCAGCCCTATTTCCCATCACGCAGACACATACTCATCCTTCCCTACTCGCCTTCACCTTCTCCAACCCCCTTACCCACCCCAAGGCTTTCTATTCCGCCTGCTCCGGTCGATCGGTGTCTCGATGTATGAAGGCTTTGTGGGATTTCAGTTTCAGTAAGTTCAAAAAAATATCTGCTTACGTGCTTGTGTACTCGAGAAAAACCATAATTATTTCAACACTGACCTGACCTGCACGTTCGCCGGAGCTATAAACATGGCGGAACCGACTCCGCCTTGGACTCCTCAAGTCAGCTCGTGTGGATGATCTGGGCAAGGGAATGAATCATTGGGCTGAAACGTGGCGTGTCAATTACTATGCACGTTCTCACTGTTTTCGAGTCAGTGCTGAGTAAACACAAAACACGCTACAATGATACAAAAGCAAGATAAAGATACCAGCCTATATGTCGTTTTAATTGTCTGCAAGCTCTTGAAATCGAGAAGCTGGTCTCCGTTTCTGTGCAACAAGGGTATGATACCCATTTTCTTACGTCAATGTGAAAATAAAGGTTATTTTCGAAAAACGGAACCCATTAAGTGTGACCAAGATTTTCGATATACATTAACATTGAACATCACTGTTTCACAAGGAAATGGCTGAATATCATGTCACTGAGCATGCGCGTGATGCATCTCAATTCAGAGCAATTTTTTTTAATGCACTTACAGTTATTTCAATAACCAGCCGAAGCATACCCAGAAAAAAAGCTATCAAGCGCACATTGTAAGTTGAAAATTTAAAGACAAAGACTTCATAGAAAAGCATCAGCGTCAAACATAGAAATGTGTGTGGAACACACACACACACACACACACACACACACACACACACTATCCCTTCTTTCTCTCTCGACACATTTTTGCCGGTGTTCTTAATTTGTTACTTGAGAAGAATACTATCTCCACCTTTCACTCACATCTTCACACACACACACACACACACACACACACACCACGTCGGACCTCCCTTCAACTTCCTAGTCAACGTGATTCAAGACAGTAAATCTATACTTTGGAGGTGAAAAATGTCGCTGGTCGCGTGACGCAGTTTTCACTATGCCATTTCTACCATGACTGTATATATATACAATATACATAACAGTTATATATATATATATATATATATATATATATATATATATATATATATATGTGTGTGTGTGTGTGTGTGTGTGTGTGTGTGTGTGTGTGTTTAGTTGATACCATTCAAATCCCTTCTTGGGCTTGGTGTATAGGCCTGGTGACGGAACTAGCAGATAAATCCAAACCATCATGTGAAAAATTCCATGGAGGTCGGGGGTTAACGTGTGAGGTCACGGCGTTCGCCAGACCGACCTTCTTGGAGATCAGAAAGCGAGCCAGTCTACTACTGCCATGTGTTCGTGTGTTTACTTTCACTACGTTCCACATCCTAGACGTGCTACAGTCAAAAAAAGACATTAAAACGTCTGTTACATCAAAACATTAAAACGTCGTTTGTTTATAGGCCTACATCACTTCAACACTGCTTACGTCAGTGACGTCTGAACGGCCGAACGCTCGTCCAAAACATGTACTTACGGATGTAATATTACAAACTTTGCACTGTTTAGATCAGCTAGGAGCTGTGGCTTGCGACTATTCACTTTTCATTCAAACTTTACGTTTCTTTTTGACAGTGAAGACGGATGAACTGTTTGGAATGGAAGACGGTAAATTGTTCCATTAGAGCAAGCATCCTGAAAGTTAGAACATCTTTGACTTTCAGGTTTCAAACTGTCATTTGTAAGTTTGAGGTCTTTCCAGGGCATTCCGGATCGGCTGTCTGGCTCGACACGAACGCGGACAAAGTTTGAGGTCTTTCCAGGGCATTCCGGATCGGCTGTCTGGCTCGACACGAACGCGGACAAAGTTTGAGGTCTTTCCAGGGCATTCCGGATCGGCTGTCTGGCTCGACACGAACGCGGACAAAGTTTGAGGTCTTTCCAGGGCATTCCGGATCGGCTGTCTGGCTCGACACGAACGCGGACAAAGTTTGAGGTCTTTCCAGGGCATTCCGGATCGGCTGTCTGGCTCGACACGAACGCGGACAAAGTTTGAGGTCTTTCCAGGGCATTCCGGATCGGCTATCTGGCTCGACACGAACGCGGACAAATTTTGAGGTCTTTCCAGGGCATTCCGGATCGGCTGTCTGGCTCGACATGAACGCGGACAAGCTCATCAGGCCTCTGGGGGTCCAGCAGGCCGTCTCTCCGCCTAGAGCCTGAGGATGCTGGCGCTTGAGCCCAGAGAAAGGCTTCAACAGAGGAAAGGTTTCTTAACGCAAGCTCCCCGTTGGAACGTTTTGCTGATTCCAAACGCAATTCTGCAAGTTTTGATACAGGTGTCTGCTGTAGTGTAGGCCTGTTCCGATCAGGTCAGTCCACTCCAGCAGCGAACCATATTCATATTCGCTGAACTCTGGTTTTCACGGTTTCCGTTCTACAACAAGAGACTGTAGGCACTGAGAATAGCCCCTCCTGCCCAGCATCCAGGGGCCGTACGCAGGAAGATTCGCGCTCACAGCTACTTGCAACAGCGACGTATTTGCGAATAACTCTTTTCCCGATTTCGTTGCAGAAATGGCTGTTAGCTCTTCAACAACTATTCCAGAAAAGAATAGTTGGAGTGTACACTTTATTTTTAGAATC
>JADBJO010000454.1:626906-631906 GCA_016801955.1 Conus betulinus
TGTAATAACAACAACAACAATAATAATAATAATGATAGTGATAGTAATAACAATTACAATTATGATGATATAGTGCTTAACCTTATGTGGGATGATATAGTGCTTAGCCTTATGTGGAGGTCAGGCACTCTCTAAGTACTCTTAATAATGATAATGATGATGATAATGAGATATTGCTTAGCCTTATTTGAGAGGACAGGAGCTATATAAGTACTCTTAATGATAATGATAATGATGATAACAATACAGTGCTTTGCCTTATTTGATTTTTGTCTGCCCCGTCTTTGGGCCCTGTTGGTGACATTAGCTGCATGCCATTTATTCCCCTTCCCCATACACACCCACAGCCGCAGCTCCGTACACCCTCTCGCAGCGTCATCATGGCAGTTGACGGGCAGCAGTCGATAGGGAGTCGTCATGAGGCAACCCACCAGAGTAGACCCTGGCAAACATCACGTGTGTTTTTTTTGTGAAATGGAAGATGTGTGTGTGTGTGTGTGTGTGCGTGTGTGTGTGTGTGTGTGTGTGTGTGTGTGTGTGTGTGTGTGTGTGTGTGTGTGTGTGTGTGTTGCGTGTGCGCGCGCGCGGGTGTGTGTGTGTGTGTGTGTGTGTGTGTGTGTGTGTGTGTGTGTGTGTGTGCGTGCGTGCGTGTGTGTGTGTGTGTGTGTGTGTGTGTGTGTGTGTGTGTGTGGAGGATGTGTGTGTGTATGTGTGTGTGTGTGGAGGGTGTGTGTGTGTGTGGAGGATGTGTGTGTGTATGTGTGTGTGTGTGGAGGGTGTGTGTGTGTGTGTGTGTGTGTGTGTGTGTGTGTGTGTGTGGAGGATGTGTGTGTGTATGTGTGTGTGTGTGTGTGTGTGTAGGGGTGTGTGTGTGTGTGTGTGTGTGGAAGGTGGTGGTGGTGGCCGTGCTAATTCCGTCGGGTAATGATTCAAACACCTTTAGGATCCCCCAGCCCCCCCCCCCCCTTTCCCCTCCCATGCCACACATACCATTCCTCTGCACGCTCCCTTCCCCCTCCACCCCCCCTCCCCCCCCCCCCCCCCCCCCCCCCCCCCCCCCCCCCCCCCCCCCCCTCTATTCCCCATTCCTCTACTACCAACCATCTCCTAGTCGAACTGTTTCACCGCTGTTAAATCCCTCTCACTCGTCAGTGGTTTCGACAACATGTTAAAGACATCTGTGTTCGGTAAAAAATATAACATCAGCTCTCTACCATAAAGAAGGTTTTTAAAAAAAAAGGAGGAGAGAAGGAGGGGGGGGGGGCAAATGGAGGGAGAGAGGGGGGGTATCGTCAGCATTAGTGTGCTCACTCACACCTTCTGTCGCGCCAACCTGGTGAAATGGAAGACAGCGATCGCCTGCGGCGTTGTGAGTTATTACGGGCACGCAACCTCCGCGCCTTTCAAGTATGCCGGGTCGGTGACTTAGTAGGATCGATGAGGTTGATTTGACCGGGGAGGTGTTTGAGTGGAGGGGTACTGACGAACATGTGTCACCATGACTATAATGTCACCGTGTCCCGTTGTCTTGGTGTCGCCATATGTGTTGCTATTTTTTTTTTCTATATGTCCCTATATTCTAAAATCTTTGTGTCCTCATGCACATATTTCTTCATGTCTACATCTGTGTGTCCCTTTGTGTGTTTCCATGTCTTTGCCTTACGATGTCTAGAAGTCTCCATATCTATGTATCACTGGATCCGTGTGTTCCCATGTGTGTATGTCTCTTGGTCTGTGCGCCCTGATGTTTGCGTGACGCCCAACTTGAATGTCCTCATGCATATAGGTCTCCATGTATATAGCTCCCTTTTGTCCATATGCTACCATGGTTATGCGCTCCTGTGCGTGTCTTTGTACCATAGTATCTGTGTGTCACCATGGCTTCATGCTTCCATGTGTGTCTTCGTGTCGAAGTGTTCAAATAGTTCCGGGTTACCACGGCTATATGTTCCCATGTCAATGTATTACCATGTCTAACTGCCCCCTGTCTGTGCTTTAGAGACCATGCGTTCCCAAATGTAAGTGTTATTATGTGCGCGTGCCCCACTGTCCATCTGTCACCATTTTATTGTGTAAATGTGTTACCATGTCTATTCATCAATTTGTCTATATGTTCCCATGTTGTTGTAGCCTGCACAGAGCACACAAACTACACTCAACGAACTACAGGGGTCTTCACGTTGGTAGACAGGAAACTTGACACAGACCAAGCCGGGAACAAATCTTAAATAAATGTTAGCGAACCGCCAACAAAAGGCGGACAAACGAATCACAAGACAAACATGACGCGTTTCGACCTCTTAGGTGTTAGCGAACCGCACTTTTTGTTGTTGTTGTTGTTGTTTCTTTTGTCCGTTCGCAAACATTTATTTACGATTTGTTTAGATTTTTCCGCCTGCAGTCGTCTCACTTCGCAACCAGACCAAGCCAGGAACGGCAGGAACTAATGACTAACTTTGATGTACAGAACCAGGTGTCGCATTGGTTCGTTTAGTACAACGGCTAAACGTACCATTTTTTTTCCATTTGGGATGTGTGTTCCGTTTGCCTGTAGATGCGCTAGGGGAACGGGTACCGGGAGAAAGATGATGTTGCTTTTAGCCCAGCCGACCGCAAAGAGCCATATCTGGGCTGTCACCGCGTTGAAGTCAACTCTCAAGTCATTAAAAAAAAGAAAAAAGAAAAAAGAACAAACTCATGTACAGAACACATGACATACACATGGTGACACACCTGAAATTTCCTTAAAGATCTTTTTCCGTAAAATCTAGATTAGATGAAAACTGCTGATCTCTTTCAGACATTCAAAGATCACGTCAGGTGGGATATCTCTGAACAAGGTTTTCATGGAGTCTGCTGTAAAATGTTTATGTCTCACATCACGCAAGTCCCAACACGCTAAAAGAACTTATTTCATTGTGAGTGGTGCATGACATGGAATGCACCACAGTACTTCTTCAACTTTTAAAAGAGTTCCGTAAACTGCGGTAGTTTGGAGTTATTCGCACGTAACTGCTTCATTTTAGGAGTTAAACCTTAGTTTCCACGCTTCTCATTGGCTGTCAACGTCTTCATTGTGACTTTCACGTTTCCTTTAGTGTCAGCCCATGGGCGGTGTTTGTTTCTGGTTCTCTGTGTGTTCTGTATGACGATGTCCAGTATCACAAGTAACCCCGCACTTGAGTAGATGTCAGTTTATGTTGTATAGTTCGTCTTTAATTGTTGCTGCTGACACGGATCAGGTGGGTTTGCATGTGCATTCTTCGATTACCCCCCCCCCCCCTCCCCCCCCCTCCCCCCCTTTTTTTTTCTTTCTTCTTCTTTTTTAATGGAAATTTCTTTCTTTGTTCTGTGCGCCTTTTGTCTATATATGCGTGAGTTGAATGGGTACCCCGAGCGACAGTGATATGGTGGTATCCATGTCATTGTTCCTTTGTGGGAGCGAAAGTGATCTTCGTTGTTTATCTTACAAAAAAGTGTTAATGATAATAACGATAAAGAATCCGATAGTGTGCGGGAACAAATTCTGAGCTTTGATCCTACAGTAATTGTTCATCGTAATGCATTAGAGAAAGACAAAATTTCTGAACACTGTTATATACAACATAAATAAATAGATGATAAAGTCCGTGGAAACTATTTCGGAGAACATGTGGATAATATATTCAAACATCATTTGTTGTTATAAAGACATTGTGGAGAGGGAGTCTTGTTAACAGATTGCTGCTCTGATCCACTTTCTCTGATTTGACAGCAATTTTCAGAGTTGAAAGTGGGAGACAAGAATGCTTACACCCATCTCAATGTGGCCTTTGGATAAAAGAATGCACATGATTTTCTTAGGAATCAATTCTTTGCTGCGAACAGTTTTGTGAAAAGAGTAGTTTAACCAGCGGACTGTGGCTCTTGTACTGTTGATCAGATTGAAAACGGTTTTCTGTGTTAAAAAAAGGACACAAGATTGCATTTCTCCACCCTAGCCCACTGTCCAAGATGCACAATGCTCACGTGCTTGGTTTCCACGCTGTGTTCGATCGAAGTTTTCCACAAAACACCAGCTCGACGAATCGAGGAGAAAAACGGTCAGATTACTTCCACAGAAATTGTGAGATGCCATGTTCATCGAGCTACGAGCCACTCACATAGTTCATATTTCTTCGTGAAAACAAAATCCGCCACAGTTGGGTTAGGGGCGTTGCACTTACAGTCACACAGTGCTGACCTTAGACTCGTTTTGTGGTTTATGGTCGTCAGTAAAATTCAACGCGTATGAAGTCATGATGTTGATGGGCCACTCGATCGCAAAATAACGGTGTTCGGTGTCCATAAAAGAGAGAGACAAGAAAACGTTAACTCATTGTAGATCAGTGTCTCCAGTACGAAACAGGAGCAGTTTTATTTTTACTGAAGTTTTGCACAAAACAGCAGTTTGACAAACCGAGGGGAAAGAGACTACCTACATAGAAATTGTTTAATACGGCACTTGCGAGTTACGTAAATATACAAATCTTACTGGGGAAAAATCGCCACAAATGGATTAAAAAAAAAAAAAAAAAAAAAAACCTCTGTGAACCTAAGACTCATTTCGTGGTGGATGGTCATCGGTAAGATTTTTAACAAACCCCTTCCCACTCCCCACCCGCCTCATTCCACCACTGTGTTTGAATCTCAAATCATGTTGTTTACAGCCTAGCTGACAGCAAAAGCCACAATCAATGTGGACACAGAGAACACAAAGAAGAACGACGTGATGAGTTGTGTTCGTGCCAAAACGAACAAAACTTAGGGCCCGAAGACTGGGGAAATCCTTCACCAGCTGCTACCGGGACACGCAACAACAGTTCACAGGTGGCCCAGTGGATGATGCACTTAATCCTGGGTCTGGGGTTTGAGTATCGCATGGGACATAGCTTTTTTCTCTCTTTTTTTTTTTTTTTTTTTTTTTTTTACCGCTCTCTGCTCTGCTTCTCAAGTGGTGAACTCAGTGCTAATCCTTAGGA
>JADBJO010000454.1:634406-639406 GCA_016801955.1 Conus betulinus
AAGATGTGTGTGTTATGAAGAAGCCATGCGTTCCAAGATGTGTGTTATGAAGAAGCCATGCGTTCCAAGATGTGTGTTATGAAGAAGCCATGCGTTCCAAGATGTGTGTTATGAAGAAGCCATGCGTTCCAAGATGTGTGTTATGAAGAAGCCATGCGTTCCAAGATGTGTGTTATGAAGAAGCCATGCGTTCCAAGATATGTGTTATGAAGAAGCCATGCGTTCCCAAGATGTGTGTTGTGAAGAGTCCATGTGTTCAAAGATGTGTGTTGTGAAGAACCCATGTGTTCATCGATGCGGATAATTAGAAGCAGGCGTTCAGGATGCGGGTTATGAAGACGCCCAGCGTTCAAAGACGCGGGAACTATGTACATCACGTTCGTGCACATATCTTGTAATGCTATAAGCGTGCCAACAAGAAATTGCTTTAGGCCATTCTGTTAGAGTTTCTGTTTGTGGATGATTGTTTATTGGCCTCAGCCCCACACGAGGACATCCAGTGAATGACAGACTACTTTGCGGCAGTCTTCAGACGCTTTGACCTCACGATTAGTCTTGGGGAAACGAGCCATGTGCCAGCTCTCGTTACCACAGACTACCAGTGTCCTGCCTCCCCTGTCTGTTGCCATCAACAGCAGATTCAGACTGTGGACAAGATCTGCTATCTAGCCGGCACCGTGAGGAGCAACAGGATCTCTACACTCAGAGGTAGCACTGAGAATCGCGGAGGCCAGCGCTGCCTCCGGCTTGCTCACAAACTGTGGGAAAATCATGGCATCAAACTCTCCACCAAAACTGCTGTTAACAGGAAAGGTGTTCTCAGCGCTCTGCTGTAGGCCACTGCTGTGAGATCTGGAACATTTACCGACGACACATCCAAAACGCTGAAACAAGTTAGCAGCGTTAGTTCTGCATCATCAGTGGCAAGACAAAGTGTCTGGCCCTCGCGTTCTGCAAAAGCCTCGACTCCCAGCCACCCAATGTCTGTAAGGTCAGTCAGCTGCGATGGGCAAGGCCTGTCATTCGCGTGCAGAGCAGATCCTCCCGTCGGGAGAGGGGGGAGGGGAGGAGGCAGGGGGGCATCGGCCCCCTAATGAAAATGGGAGCAGGAGGGAAAAGACTACATCCTGCCACCCCCACCCCCACCCCTTCCTTCTTCTCTTCTGAAATATTTGGACCCAAAAAGAACGGCATATTGTGGTGTGTTCTGTCTCTGTCTCTGTCTCTCTCTCTCTCTCTCTCTCTCTCTCTCTCTCTCTCTCTCTCTCTCTCTCTCTCTCTCTCTCTCTCTCTCTCTCTCTTGCTTGCTGTTACAGGAATTTGGAAGATGCGCCATTACCCCCTCCCCATTTTAACGAAAAATTGCAAGATGAGTCCCATGAAGTCCCCTCTACCCCCGCCCCCCCCCCCTCCCCCCCCACCACACACACACACACACACACACACACACACACACACACACACACACACACACACACACACACATTTACGCGCGCGCGCGCGTAAAATTCTGAGGGCCCTTCAGTCGACTGGGCTTGGTCTTTTGTTTGTTTTTGTTTACGAGATGTTCATTTAACTAAGTACAGTTCGAAGCCCCGAAGCTTGGAGCTTTATCAAATCATTGACTTGATCTGTTTGTTCAGTTGTGGTTGGAACTGCATACTGATTCATGACTTGTAACACACGTCGCCGTATGTTATGTTTTTTCTGTCATTTTGATTTTTTCAGAAAGCCCATTTGTAAGTTGTTGACAACATTGGAAACTGTTCTCATTCTGCTGCCTGTTATTTTCCTCATTTCATTTTTTTCTTCTTCAGGAAACTTGAAAGTACGAATCGACATACTGGAACAAGCAGAGCGTGAAGAAGGGAGGGGGTGGGGTGGTGGCTGTGCTTCTCGCCTTTTGAGGAGACTTTGTTCAGCTGTGACAAGACTGTTCTTCCAAAATCAAATCAAGAGCGAGATGCTCTTGCTATAAGTTAAAAGCCAGCATTACAACCAGCCGCCGTGGCGAAGTGGTTAGCGTCGCGGACTCCCGGCTGGGAGGTCGTGGGTTCGAATCCCATCAGAGTCATGTGGGTGGTTTTTCTACCCCGACCGGCTCCTACCCAGAGTTGAGTTTGCTACGGGCTCAGTTGGGAAGACTGGGACCACACACAGTCGAGTTTCATCCACTTAATGGATGCGTTTCTGAGAGTGTTACTCAAATTTCCTGACCAACACTGCAGGTGCCTGTATCTCTCGGGCCTGGTTGACGCCGGGATATATTATGAAAGGAAGCGTAGAGTACAGCCCTGTCATGTAGTCTCAGACCGAAATGGAAATCCGTAGCATCATCTTAATCATCCTCATTCTCATCGATCAGCATTAAAAAAAAAAAAAAATGTCTCAAGTTCTGTGGCCCTTCATGCCCTGCTCTCATGGTGACCTCAGTTTCGATGGCCTCTCCGCATCTGTGGCCTTGGTTTGGTTCCGTCGGGGTCACCGGTATCGGCGGGTCTATGGGGGCTGTCGTTGGACAGACGTGGTGGCGCCCTCCGGGGGGAGAGCTCACTCATGCCGGCTCCGCGACTAAGCAATTATTGTCGTCAGTAGGGGCTTAGTAGGTGGTGTCCTGCGTATGTTAGATCAGAACAGGCGCCACTGAACACCACCGAAGTGACTCGGCAACAGTGCAGTGTCTCCTCTGGTGGGTTGCCTCTTGACGACTTGACATTGACTGTTCCCTGTGGATTGCCGATGCCGGGGCTGCGGCGGGGCCGACCGGGCTGTAGTTGTGGACAGGGTGTCGGAATGAGCGGCGTGGGTGCACTGCCTCTGAGGTGGTGCAGAGGTTGGGACAGAAATAAAAAAAAAAAAGCCAGCATTACATCTTTCACATAATATTAACCCTTTGGCTTTCGAAAGGTGTACGGAGCTAGTTTGGCTTTTTTTTTTTTCGCGCGCGCACCCGTGTGTGCGTGTAGATGTGTGTGTGTGTGTGTGTGTGTGTGTGTGTGTGTGTGTGTGTGTGTGTGTGTGTCTGTCTGTCTGTCTGTCTGTCTGTCTGTCTGTCTGTCTGTGTCTACGTCTGTGTATGTAGAAGGGGTGTCTAGCCTACAATTAGATCCTGTAGACCGATGATGTTTTGTTTAATAAACAAGTCGACGTTATTTGCACTCTCGTTTTCTCTGGCTGGGTGGATCTCTGTGCCTTCATGTCGACTTTTCATCTGTCCCCTGTCGTTTTTTTGCCTGGCGGGCGCGCCTAGCCTTCGTCCCCTTTAGCTCAGAGCCAAAGCCTAGCGTAAGAAGGACATCCTGTCGGCGACGGTCCTCCGCAGCCTGTGACACAGGGCAAGCCCATAATACAGGTGTGTAAAAACCGAGCTGAAAGGAATTTCACCTCAGGAGGGGGGGGGGGGGGGGGGGGGGGTATAGGTCTGTCAGCTTCTGCAGAAACAGGCCCACAAAAACGTCAAAACGTCTCTCGCATCACACGTCAAAGGATAACGTGTTTATATGTCATTTACACACCCCCAGCAAACGAAACTTGACACGTAAACTCGCCTACATGTCGACGTTGTTTCACACTTCGCATCAACAAGCCACTGAGTAGTGACGCTTAAACGTGAACGAAACAAAAAATACAAACAAAAAAAAAAAAATCGGCGGACTGCTCGTCAACAACTATTGGAATGTAAATGGTTTATCTAATTGGTTGTAATTTACTGACCAGATATCATCCAGGAACATTTTTAAATGACGATTTTTTAAAATTCAATGTGTGTCATCTTGAATAACGTTGTCAGTCATAACGGCCTGTGTGTTGTTTTCGATAGTGGTTTCATTGTGCTTTG
Source organism: Conus betulinus (assembly GCA_016801955.1). Lineage (NCBI taxonomy): Eukaryota > Metazoa > Mollusca > Gastropoda > Neogastropoda > Conidae > Conus > Conus betulinus. Next base: position 638,245 of record JADBJO010000454.1, read on the forward strand.
TTGTTTTGCGGCCAACGCTATCAACTCCATGATCAATGTGAATGAGGCTGTAAGCCCTTCCCAGGTGGACACAGCCTGCATTCTGGGGAAGTCCCAATGACAGTTGCATGTTGATGATAGGATGACGTCAGCCTTGTTTGCCCGCGAGCCGCGTCACTGACCTTGTGCGAAATTCACCGTGGTGGCAGATATGGAGGGGGGGGGGGTGGAGAGAGGGTGGGATAGAGAGATGGGGTTGAAAGGGGTTAGGAGCGGCAATCAACGATGGCTTGAAAAGAGCCAGGATCAGATTGTATACACACAAACACACACACACACACACACACACACACACACACACATTTACGCACATCCATAGACACACGCGCTCTCCAAACACACACACACACACACACACACACACACACACACACACACATTTCAAAATAATCATCGTGAAATCTCTCTCTCTCTCTCTCTCTCTCTCCCCCCCCCCCCCCCCCCCCCCCCCCCCTCGAATTGTTCGTGCTTCGTTCAGTAATTCAGTTTCCATTGTTTACGTCTATGGTGCTATGAATGTACCATAGTGTTCAAATACTTCGGCTGTTTGGGTGATCCCTGGAGTCTTTTAGCCATGGTACGACGACAACAACAACAACAGTCATCTCTCTCTCTCTCTCTCTCTCTCTCTCTCTCTCTCTCTCTCTCTCTCTCTCTCTCTGTTGTCGTTTGTTTTGGCAGCATTAGGCATCAGTTCATTCACTCATTCCTAAAACCTACTTTGGGTATACTTTACTAGTACAGTTTTTTACACGAACAATGATTCAAAATTTCTTTCGTAGTTTTGATTACGCTGTGTCGATATTTGTTGTGATATTGGTGTTGCGTGAAATTATTAGGTAGTCTTGATCATGTTATGTTGACATCTGATAGAACATTTTTGTCACGTTTTAATTGCTTTTCTTCTCCGCTATAACAATACGTCATGAAGGGTGTGACGCTACGCAGATGGCCTTAGGGTAGGTTTTTGTTAAAATCTGCAGCCTAATTAGCCAACAGATTGGTGATTCATATTCTCTATACTCATACTAGGCCTAATTATTTTTTCTTTTTTTTTTCTTCTTTTTTTTCCGAAAAAAAATTTGTTCAGCGTAATTATGTCTGACGTGTTATTACTTTGCTA
>JADBJO010000454.1:644406-651906 GCA_016801955.1 Conus betulinus
GAAAACGATTAATCGTTATTTCTCTTCCACACATGCACTGGACATTTTTGCTGCTGTGTTTTATGCGGAGAGCATTTAAACAAAACATATACACCAGGCTGGAAACTGACCTGGAATGAGATCCGGACAAGAAAAATAAAAGAGGTTTGATATTTCTTTTGTTCTTAGCATTTATGCGGTGCTTTCTGTTGTGACACTTTAGATTTTTAAGTTTCTCGTCAAACATTTCGTATGACACATGTTACTAAACATCTATAACCTTCTGGTAAATCTAGCCGTATCTTAACTGGAACTGAGTCATCATGATTGTTTGCTCTTTTTCTTGCAGCTCGATCAGCCCATTCATTTGAAACAATGCGTGTGTGCATGTGTTTGCATTTGCATGCGTGCGTGCTTGTGTGTGTGTGTGTGTGTGTGTGTGTGTGTGTGTGTGTGTGTGTGTGTGTGTGTGTGTGTGTGTGTGTGTGTGTGTGTAACTACATAGGTGACAGACAATTTTCACTCAAACATGCAAAGTCTTCAAAGTCTCTTTGTCTTTACCTTGGCTGTCAGAATTGCTTTGCACACTAATTCAACTCACACAGTAGGTCATATATCAGCCATACTTTAAAAGTGAGAGACAATTTCATTCAAACAGGCAAAATAATAGTCTCCTTGTCTTACTTCGGCTGTCAGAATTGCAGAGGACACTGAATCAAGTCACACTTTCTGTCATATATCAGCCATTCTGCAACCATCTGGAGCAGGTAGTGACGTGTAACAGTGGACTGCGTTCTTCACCTATCAGCCGCCACACTTGTGTGGTGGATGAGAAGAAAACCCACAGAGCACACTTCTGCTGAATGCCACAAACAAACGGCTGTGCAGAGTCTCTGTCCCTGGCAGCAGTCTGGAACCTAAAGCTTAACCTTGTGTCAGAGGTATCAGGCAAGAGGACTGGAAGATGCAGGCGGTTAACAAACTTGATTTGTTTTTGTTTTTTTTCACATTAGTACAAAAGTTAAAGAGTTTTTTGCCACATGCCACCGGTGATGGTAAAGACCAAACAGTTCTGTGGCGATTGTATACTGGCTTTTTATTATCCTCCACTCAGATCTTTTGAAGTATGTGTGTGTGTGGTGTGTGTGTGGGGGGGGGGGGGGGGGGGGGGGAGGAGGGGAGAATCTCCGCAGCTAAAATTCCAAGTATTGTACTATTCATCATGAAATAGTTTATAAAGTTTTGGGACTGACATGGTGTCATACATTTAGGATATATATTTACACACACACACACACACACACACACACACACACACACACACACACACACACACACACACACATATGCACACACACACACACACACACACACACACACACACACATATATATATATATATATATATATATATATATATATGAAACGTGATTTCCTTTTAGTTCCTGAAAGACATAGATCTATGATTTTTTTAAATCTGATCTAAGATTTTACGGAAGAGGTTTTTTTTTTTTCACGCCATTTTCGCATTTTCTTTAAACTGATTTTTTTTTTTTTTTTTTAACTTTTTTTTTTTCATAGTGACGTTCTCTTGGAAAATTAAACAACACGTTTTCATCATGGACATCTCACCGTCCATCCACCTCCCAGTCCAACTTCTCCCCCTTTGACCATTTCCCTATATGTGCTTATGCATCTGTGTGTGTGTGTGTGTGTGTGTGTGTGTGTGTGTGTGTGTGTGTGTGTGTGTGTGTGTGTGCATAAGTATCAGTATAAATCTGTTGGCCGAGCTGAATTATCATGTTCGCTGTGTGAAGAAACTGTTAGGAATAAAGCAGACTTCCTTCTAACGGGTCCTCCTCTAAGTGATCTCCGTATAAAAACCAATCCCAACGTGATACTATCAGCCTACTTATCCTTGTTTGATTTACCTTTGTTCGTTGATGACGTCTCGAATGATAACCAAAAAAAATATAAGAAGAAACAGTCGTAATCTGGCTTTGTATTCATTTAAAGCCATTCGCTTAATTAAAGGAGGCAGTTTGATCTTGAATGTGTAACATGTTCTCGAAAAAAATCTCATGATCACTAGAAGAGTAACTGGTGCAGTCTGCTCATAGCTGCAGTGTTATCGCCCTCGTTCAAATGGGGCTATGGTCTGAGTCTGGATTTCTCTGCCCAAACATGGGGGGGAAAAGTGTGCATCAGTCTATTACGTCGCTCTTAATCAGTGAACGTCTGATTCGGTTCTCTGTGATGAAGCTGCACTAAATATAAAAGCAAACTCGGAAATATGTGCACGTGGTATGCCTCGCCCTTCCGTACCTTTATTCCCCTTCTTCTCTCATCAACATTCATTCGGTGTCACGACTTAAAAAACGGATCCACACACACACAACACCCACGTGCACATGGGCACGCACGCGCGCGCGCACACACACACAAGCACACACACACACTCACTCACACACACACACACACACACACACACACACACACACACACACACACACACACACACACACATACATACATACACACACACGTGCGCGCGCGCGTGCTCGCCATAGTTGAGAAAAAGAGGACAAACATTCGGATCTATTCAAAGTGTGTTGCAAAATAAAAGAAGGGAAAAAAGGAATTTCTCTCTCTCTCTCTCTCTCTCTCTCTCTCTCTCTCTCTCTCTCTCTCTCTGTCGGTAACTCATTCATTCCATCTGTTTTTTATTGCATCATAACTCTCTCTCTCTCTCTCTCTCTCTCTCTCTCTCTCTCTCTCTCTCTCTCTCTCTGAGTGCGCGCGCATGCGAGTCTGTCTTTTTGTCTGTTTGATGAAAGTGTGTTTTTGATGCAGATTGCAAGACCTCATTACAATGGCGTGAAATGCCAAATGATAAGGAAACAATGAGGTTTATTTGCCATTCCATCAGTTCAGTTCAGCTCAACTCAGTCCAGTTCCATGATACTTTATTAGCCAGCAGGGAACACAGGCAAAGTATAAACATTCATGATGTTATGATGAAAAAAGCACACACTTATGGCAAATAGATCATGCGTAGAACAACTGGATTTGGAATAGTTAGCATTAAAAAGCATTTATAGTAGCACATAGCGAAAGTCTGACACAGAGGTTGTCAGAGAGAGACACGGACAGAGAAGAGAGATGAGAGGCAAGGAAAGAAAGACACAGAGAAATGTGCGAAGATCAATCTTCTTTATAGTTCAAAGCTCACATGACTGGATCTACAAACCAAACTGGGAGACACAGCGAAATATAGATAAAGGTATTGAGGAGTCACACACACACACACACGCACACACGCACGTACGCACGCACACATACGACACCACAAATCTTACATCAATACAGGATTCCACTGACTTTTCAAAATGACTTTACAAGCAAATGTATCAATCGCACGGCAAATCAAAATTCTGACATTGTAAAAGTGATTGATTCCAGAAAGGAAAAAAAAAAAAAAAAAAAAAAAAAAAAAAAAAAAAAAAAAAAAAACAGTACAGAAAGTTATAGTGACAGAAAGACTGAGAGAAAAAGCGATAAGGACATACAAAAAGAGAAAGAGAAATAGGAACAAAAAGAAAAAGACAAAGAAGGAAAAAAGAAGGAGGAAGAAAAGCCCACGTCCAGGTCAAGACATAATGAAAGAGTGAGTTGTGACACATTAGATTATGACACTGAATGTATGTCAATTGCAATGTAAGATGGATAAAAACAATATCCTTTTTGAATAATGGGCGAACCAAACTCCCTCCTCCGCCCAATCCTCCTACCTAAACCAGAGTACAGGGACACAAGTATAGACATGAAACATAGTATTTTATGTAAAAAAAATAAAATAAAATAAAAGGCTTCAAACATGGCACTGATGAGGTTGCATTGCTCTAGTCTTTCTCTTTCACGCAGTGGGAATAAAACAAAGGCAAAATAAATCCCTTATGCCAATTGAAAACAGAAAAAAAAGTTTACAAAAGCATGCAATAGTCTTATATACATTTATATCTTTAAAAAGCATATCCATGGCCGTCTTCGACAATGGTTAAACAATAAATAAATCTTTTTTTTAATGCTGTGAAAGATTGCAGCTTATAAAGAATATATATCTCCGTATATCCGAATACTTATCTATTGAGAGGGTTATATCTGTTCTTTGCAGCGGCATCAAATAATGACATTTTCCCGCGCCAAAAAAGGTTCACACACATGCCATGAATCCATATTCTGATCCAGGCCAAGCAAAATTCTGGGGAGAAAAGGAGAGAAAAAAAAAAAAAAGGCTCCTTTCGTTTTACCACAAGGCAGAGGAAGCTTCTCCAATGGGAGAACAACAACAGAGATCGAAAAAAACAACTATTTCAGACTAGTATTTTGAAGAATTAAAATAATCTCGTCTTATATTATGTAATTGGACTCATGTTGTGCTACCTTAAATTCTCATCTGGTGATTTGTATTATGTATGTGTATACATGCATGGTTGTAGTTGTTGTTATTATTATTTTTTTTCTTTTCTTTGTAGTTTATGTATATGTATGTGAATGTCATGTATCTGCATGAAAAATTAAAAAAAAAAAATAAATAAATAAAAAATAATAATCTGTGTGTGTGTGTGTGTGTGTGTGTGTGTGTGTGTGTGTGTGTGTGTGTGTGTGTGTGTGTGTGTGTGTGTGTGTGTGTGCGTGTGTGTGTGTGCCTGTGTCTGTGTGTGTCCAAGCGATTAGATTCTGAACCACGTGACTGTTCAGGATCAATTTATTTTGGCATATGAAAAAAAAAATTGCAACCGCAGGTAAAATCAACAGCGGCTTCGGAGTGTGGGGTTAAAACCCTAAAACACACATGGATTGTGGACAAACCAGAACCCCACTTCATTCCACAGACAAACAGATCATTCTCTGATTAAAATGACATTTCTCTGTTTAAAAATGATATGTCTTTCTGCAGACAGATTGCAATACACAAAATTACGCATAACAAAGATATAGATTTACCTATGAGGCATCTCGTACATGGAAAAAAAAATTTGCCAGTGTACATCAGACGCACAACAAAGCGATGTGTGAAGATCAAACCAAGGATATAATACTGCCTGGCTATTGTTCACGCTTAAAAGTACAGACAAAATACATTTGGTACATTGCAACACAGTATAGAAAAACTCCACATGCATTTTGATCATTCAAGTAGTCACGGTTACACAGGTACAGTAAAAGGCAATGTAAGGACACTGTAACAAAAATATCCAGCTGTTTTGAAATATGTGAGAATAAGTTGCAGTAAAACTAAAATGTATAAACATTAAAACACTGCTTCTGTGCACTCGAACAATGTTATTTCTTGCGAAAGAATTCACTGATCATATATTACGGAATGACCACTATGACTGCGTTACAAGATCAGATATTTGTGCTACAACATTCTTAGCCATAGATGTCCTAAAATACATGTGAGCAATTACGTATTTTATTATGTCAGCAGTTTTAAGATAGTCCGCATACAAATTTTCATGGCACTTGGTTTTTTGGTCAGCTCTTGGCACGGAGGGAACAGAAACAGTAATGTGTCATGCTGGTTATACATTTTGCTGTTATCAACATAAACATGACGGAACAGAAACAATAATGTTACAGGTTGGTTACACATTTTGCCGTAGTCAACATACAATTGAAGGAATAAAAAAAAAGGGGGGGTGGTACATGTTGGTTGTACATTTTCCTGTTGTCAACATACAATTGAAGGAATAGAAACAGGAATTTTACATGTTTGTTACACATTTTCCTGCTGTTAACATACAATTATATGTTGGTTATACATTTTCCTGTTGTCAACATACAACTGAAGGAATAGAAACAAGAATTTTACATGTTGGTTACACATTTTCCTGTTGTCAACATACAATTATATGTTGGTTATACATTTTCCTGTTGTCAACATACAATTGAAGGAATAGAAACAGGAATTTTACATGTTGGTTACACATTTTCCTGTTGTCAACATACAATTGAAGGAATAGAAACAGGAATTTTACATGTTGGTTACACATTTTCCTGTTGTCAACATACAATTGAAGGAATAGAAACAGGAATTTTACATGTTGGTTACACATTCTACCGTTGTCAACGTACAATTGGAGAAACAGAAACATGAATGTTACACGTTGGTTATAACATTTTGACTTGTCAACATACAATCGAAGGAACAAAAGCAGTTACAGGGATACCACATCTGACTTTGTCAACATACAATGATAAAAAAGAACTAGCAATATTATAATTATGTAGGTGACGTATTTTGGCATTGTCAGGAGACAAACAAAGGGAAATGTTACCGCTGAGTTGCACGCATTGTCCCTATACAAAGGACAGGAAACAGCTGCGTTACATGCAGGCTACTTTCTGTGTGGACATGATGGGAGGAATAAAAACAGTGATGTTTTATGTAGGCCACGTTGACATTGTCAGTATGTATTCAAAGGAAAAGAAAAAGTAATAGGACTGGTAGAGCACAATTCACATTGCCAATGTACATACAATCAAAGGAATGATAACAGCCATTCTACATTTAGACAACATTTGGCATCACCAATATATAAGGAAATAAAGACAACCAGCAATCCTGAACGAACATTATGTTTTACTTTGTACATACACAGTCACAGGAATAAGACCAGTACTGCTAGATGTAGATTACATACATTTCAACGTTGTCAATAAACAGTTAAAGGTATGTTCTCAGCAATGTAACATTTAAATACATTACATTGGACATAGTCGATATACAAATCAGAGGAATAAAACCAGTAACGTTACATGCAGACTGAATTTAATGTCGTCAATATACAATCAAATATGTTACTCATGGCCTACAGTTAACGTTGTCAGTATACATAGGAACGAAAACAGCATATAATGTTTAGGGAAAAAAAAGAAAGGAAAAAAAAAAAACAGTAATGTTGACAGGCAGGTTTTTGTCTAGGTAATGTCAGTGTACGCTGAAATCTAACATGAAAACTGGCAGATCATGATGCAGGGGAAACGGCTGAAAATTAAAAAACCCAGTGAGTATTTTCATATTATTCGTCCGAATATGATGCCTGTTCCATTGGCAAATCTCCAGGCTTCATTACAGGGTAAACCAAAAATGTCAAAGCCGTGAAAGACAAACACAAGTAGCATAAACAAGTGTACGAAACTACCGCAAGAAAACCACGACATCCTTCTTTCTCTCTCTCCTGCACAGACAAAATTATAAATACAGCCTTTTTACCATCAGGACCGAGTTGGAAGACATATCAACCAACATTGAATAACGAAACATCTGGTTATTATAAAGTTGGTCTGTTTCATAAATCAGATTTTTAAGATGCAGCTTAATTTTTTATGACAATGCCATAACAGCACCACAGCGGATAAAGAAACAGGTCTCATGCAGCCAAACGCAACATCGAAGACAGAAAGGAAGGGAGAGTAGCACGTTGAGCAGAAACATAGAAGGAGCTTTTTGCT
>JADBJO010000454.1:654406-661906 GCA_016801955.1 Conus betulinus
TGTACCTGCTGTGTTTGCGGAGGTTGGGGGTGGGCTGCTGTTGTCTTTGACCCGTTGCTGAAGCTGAGCCGGATGAATTTCTCTCTGAATTTGCAGAAACCTGAACACGAAAATGCCAAGAGGCGGAGTTGGCGTTTGTTCTCACTGTGATGTTGGGTGAAAGTGTGAAGGTACATCAAAACGAAACGAGAGAGCTGTGTGCTGGTTAGGAATGCTGAAACTGGCTTAATGAAACACTAAAGATATGTTTACTAAAAGAGAAGTGAGAGTTGGTTAGGAATGCTGAAACTGGCTTAATGCAGCAGTAAATACATGTTTACTTAAAAGAACCTTCTGTGCACGGCTTTAAACATCCTGGTTTGTCGACGTCACGAGCATGGACCACCCAACGAAATTCCAAGATACTGGAATATGGTGCTGCAGTGGAGGTGTTTTTTGTTCTTGCCACTAATTGCCGTGTAATAATAACAATAATAATAATTAACTTATACTGTATGAGCACATGCAAATATCAGACAGGTATCTGCATGGTACATGATCCCAGACAGAGGAAGGGGAGGGCAGTGGAGGCGGAGAGGGACAGAGCTAGAGCTGCATAGAGTGAGAGAGGACAGAGACAAAAGACACAGAGACACGAGACTCACCTGAGAGGAAAAAAAAAAACATTTGATGGCGTTGTCTCCCCTGAGGGATCCAGAAGCAAGGGGGGAGGGGAGCACAGACAGAGACAGACAAACAGACAGACAGACAGACAGACAGAGACAGAGAGGTGGTGCAGAGGGAGGAGAGAGAGAAACTGGCAGACAGAGACTGGCACTGACCCCCAGCCTCCTCTGGGTGCTCCTGATGAAAGTCGTCTCCCTTGACACGTCTCAGGTACTGACATTCGGGTCGCCAACGCACGTGTTCGTCCCACACGTTGTCCGTGACCACCCAGTTCTTGAGGCCCACGCCACAGTAAAAGCACCTGACGCAGTCACTGTAGCCTGAATGACACACAGCCACCCCCCTTTTTACAGTGGGAAGACAGCTGGAATGAACACAAACGCATCCCGTTTTCACACACGTCAAATTTTACTTGAAAAGCGCGATGAAGTGCCAGAATACAACGTGTTTCTGTAACACACTAAAGCCTTCGTAGGCAAAACATGAGAACAAACCGTTCGTTGTTAAAGGTGGAAAATAGATGGGATGGTAGTAGTTCTCATGACACGAATGTCGCTTCCGGAGAAAGCAGTTCGTTCAGGAGTGTTGAAAAAAAAGTATATAATAATAATAATAATAATGAATACTTATATAGCGCCTATTCTCGGCTAAAGACCAAGCTCTACGCGCTTTACAATCCACACTCGTTTACACAACGGGCTGCCTACCTGGGTAGTGCCGACTGAAGAGCTGCCAGCTGGCGCTTCATTCAGTCGTTTCCCGTGTCATCCAGTCAATATCGTTCAATATCGCTCACTCAGTTTCCTTACTTCCTCCATTCTTTCAATCTCTCACGCAGGGTGCATGCTATGTGTAACGTGTCATCCCATACCAACGGCCAAACTGGCCTTCTCTTCCGAAAGTTGGTGATGGGATTTTACGTGTGTGCAAGATGTTATGCGTGCGTTCACACACGGAACCTCGGTTTATAGTCTCATTCGAAGGACTGTATGGGGAATGGAATCAGAGCCAATGTTAACTCCGAGGGAAAAATCCACCTGTACCGAAATTCGAACCCGTAACCTCAGGATCACGAGTCCGGCGCTCTACCAACTGAGCTATTCCGGCCCCAATATTACGATAGGGTGGGGAAGAGAGAAGAGAGAGAGAGAGAGAGAGAGAGAGAGAGAGAGAGAGAGAGAGAGAGAGAGAGAGAGAGAGAGAGAGAGAGAGGTGGGAGAGAGACAAAGACAGACAGACAGACAGACAGACAGACAGACAGACAGACAGAGTGATTCTTCCATCGTGCTAAGTGGTAAATGATAAGAGAGAGCAAGGCAGAGAGATGGGACTGGTAGTTATGCTGAACGTCTTAAACACAAAAACAAACAAACGAACCAACCAACTCACCAGCATAGAACATGCCACACAGAAGGACGTCCATAAAGGGCGGCGCCTGCGACTCGTTCCACGGCACGGTGAAGGACCTCCTCCTGCTGGCTAAGTCCTGGTACATGGGGTACACCGCCCCGCCCAGGTCCAGCCCTGGCCTGGGGAACAGGAAACGTGGCGGGCTGTCACTGCCGCTGCTGCCGAGCTGACGACCTGCGTCGGAGGCCGGAGTGACGGAGGACCCGTTCATCGTGGTGGCTGCGAACGCGACGACGATGGGGCTGTCCTGGCTGCCTCTTTCTGCTGGCAGGCTCCGAGTTCCTGGGGTCCCTGCTGCTAGGGTCGTTGAGGAGTGGTCTGCTGCGCCGCTGGTCTCTCCAGCTCCTCCGTTTGGGATAGGGGGTGCCAGTATGCTGCCGTTCCCCACGTGGTCTGTGCCGACTCTTGCAGAGGAGGATGTATCAGTTCTACCAGTCGCTGTCGCAGAGTTGTTTACAGGCCCGGCATCTGCCGTAGCTGCAGACCTGTTTTCAGTGTGCATGCTGCGTGTTGCGGGAGTGGAACCATGACCATTGTTATGTCGTGCTGCTGGGGTACGGGTTTCATTGGGTGGCCGCGTTGTGTGAAGTGTTGGCATCATGCTCCGAGTTGGTGGGCGGAGAAGATCTCTCGCCGTCTTCAGAATAGTTGGTGGATGACTGAGAACCATCGGTGCTGCGACTGCATTTGCTGCCATGCTGTCACCGTGTGTGCCACCAACGGAACGAGCACCTGGGGCAGACCCAAAACTGGAAGAGGTCACAGCAGTCATCTGGTCCATTTGCATCAAGTGAAGGCAGCCTGGAGACAGCCGCCGGTGAACCTCCAGAGGATTGTCGTCTCTTGTCCAACCAGAGTGCCGCATGTGACAGCTGTAGCACGTGACCTCGTCGTCGTCACCCCGAAAGTAAAAGCCGGCGTCGGCCAGACGGACGCGGGAGACGGGGACAGAGGAGGGAAGAGCGCCCAGCGTTGCCAGGCGATAACCCACGTGACACAAATCCTGGCTGGGATTCGGGTAGGGTCGGGCAGGAATCGGGTGACGGGGTAAACATGAATACACAACCGTTCATTTGACCGTGTCTCTGGGAGGAACCGGCCAACGGTTTGCTGTCTGTGCTGGTGTTCGTTCGGTCTTCATGTCTAAGATAGTGAGACACGCGGTTTCGCGCAGACATCACAAAGAGTAGTAGACACTGAACAAAGGCATTTGAAATTTCTGAATTGCTTTGTCGTGATAGAAGGCTGTGGGTTGTGTTACTCGAGCGTTGGGGAGCGATTCTCCACGGATGATGTATGATGTCATACAGTACATTGGTTCTGGGACTCAGAAATGGCTTGTTAGGGCAACGAGAGTCAACATCTGAGGTACATATCATTTTGCTTGATGGAATACAATGCCACGTGTCACTAAACATTGTTCCACTTTTCGACGATTTCGTATATTGCTTCTTACCAATTTTCTTACAAAAATGGTCTAGGATACACAACATCGAAACAAGCAAGTACAAAACATGAACAATATATCGATAATTCAACGGACTGACATCTGACGGTGAAAGCTTTTGAGCGGATGATGCGTTTTTTACACACACCTTGACATTATCGACCCTGCTATACATTAATAGCTTGTGTTTAAGCGCCTGACAGATATAAATGGTCGATACAAGAGACAAATAAAGCAGTTCTTTATTGATTTATAGTCATGCCAAAGAAGGCCAGAACAAACAGTCGTCGTGGCCAGTTCGCCTTTTGTCGTTAGTAACTGGCAACGACTTTTTCGGAGTAGTTTCACGACCGCGTCAGTTACATTTGGATGCTGTTTAAAAAGATGAACAGTTTCTGGTGAGATGAGTATACAGTTAGTCCTTTGGTGAAATGTGAACGTGCAGAATAAACTGACGTTTCCAGCAAAGCCTGTGGCGAAAGTAGCATGAAGCCCTGACAATGACAGAGAACATAGTGTGGCCACTGTCACCGTCCCTGCAGTACTGAAGGAACCTACGCCAGCTGTCTGGATGAGCCGACACCCACGGCTAGTGAACTGCAATACGGCGTGCAGGCCGGGCGCCATCATCACGGACAGTGTGCCTGGGAAGACAGTTACCGAGTCATTGCAGACAGAAAGACGTTTCCAACGCACGCCGCCATCTGGGTACACGAGGCATTGCAGAGGATGGCAGGAGTTGCTGAGCGAGGCAGGGCCATAACGGACAAGTGCCAGACCCGACAGCAGCCCGCGGGGTCTTTCAGAGGCCTGCTGCGTTTGTATCATCCAGCTGTCTGACCAGTGGTCAGCCAGCTTTCCAGATCTGACCACTGTCACTCGGACACCCTCATAATGAAGGATCCAGTCGACCGGAACTGAAAAACCTCATAACTAACGTAATGCAGCTCCAAAGAAGAGAGGGGGTAATGGCTTCTTCTGTCAGAGCCAGCGACTTTCTCCTCATCACCGTCCACAAGACTGAAGCAGGAAGCTAGAAGGAAAGCGTGGAAGATCGTGTGGGCCATCTTCTGGTACATAATTGTGCTGTTTTCTGCGCGCTTCTTCGTCGAGTCCTTCTTGCCTTTGTCTCGCATTTGCACTGGCGGCTGGTCGTGCGCTGCCCCACCTGGGAAAACTTTTCCACTGAAAGATGCTGTAGTGAAAAAAAGAAGAGAAATGGGTTGTAATAGTATGTGGTTTACTTCTAAACATTTTGAAGAGTTTGGACAGTTAGCGACTGCATACAAAAAGAGATGTCACAGTGATGGGGGTGAAGGAAAGTGTGACAGCAATGATCTATGTTTCGTGTTGTATCAAATTTGTATTTGTGATAGTTCCAAAATATTATCTTTGAAAGGGGGAGAGGGCGGTAGCATATTCAGACAAACATCCAATCAATCAATGAGTCAATCTATGAATGAGCCAATCACTTTGTCAGTCAGTGAATGTGATAGTTTCTCGTGCACACACGCACGCGCGCGCGCGCGCGCGCGCGCGCGCACACACACACACACACACACACACACACACACACACATGTCATCATCATCATCATCATCATCATCAAGTTTAGATCAATTAATCAGTGATCACTTGATCACTTAAATGATTCATTTTTTTTCTGCAAAATAGTATTGTAGTAATTACCCGTTCACAAAACGTGGTCATCGTAAAATAAATCTCGAAATCGCTGTCACACCACACTGTGGAGAAAGAGAATTGAACGAGGGGTGGGATGGGGGATTAAAACGGAATGGGGCGGGTATTATTCAAAAAGAAAAAGAACAGAGGTCGAGAGACAAAAATTGCGGGAAGGAATGAAAGAGTTTCTACTACCTGTCTTCGTGGTCTCTGCCGAAGATCTCAGCACACTTTTGCTTACCTTGCCGTTTTATAGCAACGGTCTTTCCCATTGCCCGATTCGTTGCCCTGTTTGTAACCTTGATTTGTCCGTGGGTGTATTCTGTTCATTGCACAACGCAGGGAAACACCGGTCAACCCGGTAGAAGAAATACAACAGGGTGAAGCAATACGCCTGGAAAAAAAATCAAAATAGAAATAAATGAACTGGCTTTACCTATTTGTTATTTATAGCCAATCAGCACATAGATGAAAACCCCTTGCGCAATAGCTTTTTTTTTCCCCGCATACGGACACTGAACGTGAACGTCCTATTGGTAATCAACAATCGCGAGGACCTTGGCAGAATTCTGAGAAGGGCTCGGCTCCACACATAATTCTTATGCTAATGTGTGAGGAAATTGGAAATGAAATGAGGCAGGGAACAGTAAACAATAAACAGTAAACAAGTGGGGTAGTTTTTGCTCCCATTAGGAAACCTAACACAGAGTAACTTTTATTCAAGACTGGCACAGCCTTTTAAACTTGAATAAACTGTGCCAGTCTTGAATAAAAGTTACTCTGTGTAATGTGTGAGGGTTTTGAAAAGCAATGAAAGCAAGTAAAGGAAGAAAAATTAGAACACTCTGATCTCCGAGTTTCTGTCTGTTTCTTGTCCATTTCATCATCAAATATCTGTAGGAAAAACAATGTCACGGCCGGAAAGGGAATCTGTGTTTGACCATTAGTTTTTGTTGTTCTTTTTGTTTCCCCGATACCCTATTAATAGTATCGTGCTCTGAATGGTTGTCTCTCTGTGCGTGGTTTAGACTCTCCCTGCTGTTGTATCTGTCGCCACTGGTCACTCGACAGCGGTCAGTGGCAGTGTTAAAAATAAAAATAGGGAAGAACCAGAGCGGAGTCCATATCTTTTATCCGATATCCGTCAACAGTTTCCAAAAAATGGAGATAAAAGAAACAAGCAAGTAACAAACTTGTAGGCCAATTCATCGGACTTGCATTCCTCTAAGACCGGAGAAAATCAAAGCAACATGCCTCGGGTGTGTGTGTGTGTGTGTGTGTGTGTGTGTGTGTGTGTGTTCAAATCCCGTTATAACATCCACCAAGAAGCCTGTGTTTTCACCCACGCCTGTGTATTCGATTGTCTGTTAGTCTTTCAACAAGATTACACACACACACACACACACACACACACACACACACACACACACACACACACACACACACACACCTCTATTTATTCGTCTGTTTGTCTTTCAACAAGATTACGCAAACACACACGCTATTTAGTCGTTTGTCTGTCTTTCAACAAGATGACGCAAACACACACACACACACACACCTATTCATTCGTTTGCTGTCTTTCAACAAGATTACGCAAACATTACTGAGGTTATAATAGCTAAAGTTGGCGGCCAGATGTACATGGCCCACAGACGAACTGTTGAGATTGGGCCGATCCGGTGTCGCGTGAAATCTGGGAACGTGATATCTGGGAAGGCTTCCCAGATATCACAGATATTTTTGGAAACGCGTTCCCAAAATGTATTGTGATATCTGGGAAGGCCCGTGATATCTGGGAACGTGGTCTTTCAGAGCTCAGAAGGGCAGAAAGAAGAAGAAAAAAGAATGGATTTTCGAGATAAGGTTGGAAACAATTTATTTAGGTGCATCTTTGAGATCTTTGGCTTCTTGTCACTTTTCAGGAAATTCGCACGCGTTCCCAGATTTCACGATTGCAGATATCACGGTTCCCAGATATTATGCGACACCGGATCACACGGCGGAATCAGGATTCCTTCAGCAAGATTGCTACAAGTCTCCAACTGAACACGAATGACGTTTGCTGATTGTATCCGATTGAAGATTACGACAGTCAGTTTCCACTGAACGTAAATGATATTTGCTGATTGTTTCCGATTGATAATTTGTATGAAGTGACGTATTTTCCATGTGTACTTACTGTTTTCGAATGATAACTAGCAATGAAGTAGTGTGTGTTCAATGTCTACGTACTGTTTTCGAATGATAATTAGCAATGAAAACATGTTCAATGTGTGCTTACTGTTTTCCAA
>JADBJO010000454.1:669406-674406 GCA_016801955.1 Conus betulinus
TGGCCCTAGCAGCACAGAGCAGCGACCATACTAAATGGAACCGCCCCAAACCAGCCCTAGCTTGTTCAGTTTGGGCTATTCCAGGTCACAGTTTCTCCACCACCACCCACTCTCCTCCACTCCCACCACCCTCCCACCTTTCAAGTTGAATTTCTGTTACGTCTTTTAACTCTCGCGCACTATCTGTGTGCGTGCGCGCGCGCGCTTGTGTGTATATGTGTGTGTGTGTGTGTGTGTGTGTGTGTGTGTGTGTGTGTGTGTGTGTGTGTGTGTGTGTGTGTGTGTGTGTGTGTGTGTGTGTGTGTGTGTGTGTGTGTGTGTGCGCGTGCATGCGTGTGTGTGCGCGCGCTGTGTGTGTGTGTGTGTGTGTGTGTGTGTGTGTGTGTGTGTGTGTGTGTGTGTGTGTGTGTGTGTGAGAGAGAGAGAGAGAGAGAGAGAGAGAGAGAGAGAGAGAGAGAGAGAGAGAGATGATATTTTTATCGTCGTTACCAAAAGGTCTTTTGACACGGAAGTTAACAGGGTAATAACTTCCTCTTCCTGTCATGTCATCACGAGGAAATACTGCACACTTATTCTCAATGATCAATCAAATCAAAACAAGCAAACCATGTAGGAAAAGGGAGAAAAGAATCTCCAGATATCCTCGCAAACGCGAATACTCCTTTAACGTTAGAAAGCAAGCAAATAAACCAACGGAAAACGTAATGCGACCATCCCCCCCCGGCCAGGCGATGATGATATCATTGAATTCCTCCCATTTTAGTTGCCATTTTTTTCCCGGATGAGATATCTTTAATATCTTTAATACAGTATTATTCGACATTCTTCTGCCTGGTTTTCATTGCTTCTGTAATGAATGTAACAAACTGATTTGATGATACGATCGCCCATCGGATGAAAGAAAAGCAGCATCTTGCCCTTTAGAAATATCCAACGTGGAAAAAAAAAAAGTTGCTCGCACCTCACTGCATGCAGTACATTGAAAAAAAAAAAGTGATTTTCATTGTCAGTGGTGCATCCTTATGAAGGGCATGGTGATTCTGTGGATGTTCACCTTGCGTAAGCATGGACCGTTTAAGCCTGTGTGTGTTTTTTAAACTGAAGCCGAAGGCCTCGAGCATCGACACAGGTCAGGATCGCCCAAACTCCGTCACCGCCCCTCTCCTCTGTCCAGCCTTCAGAGGAACAGCGCTGAGTTCTCATGTCGCGCGTCTCGAGTTCGATTCTCCGTTGCAGGGGCGCACACCGCACCAATGGCCATTCTTGTTGCCCGTAGTTTTTTTTTTTTTTTTTTTTTTTTTATGGTTCTGGCAGTACATTTATAGTTGTTCGCTGGGACCCCCCACCCCCCTCTCCCACCCTACTCACTCACACTCCACCCCACCCCACCACCCATCCCCACACCACACCTCTCTCTCTCTCTCTCTCTCTCTCTCTCCTGTCTCTAACCCCTCTCTCTCTCTCTCTCTCTCTCTCTCTAACACACACACACACACACACACACACACACACACACACACACACACACACGCACACACGCACACACACACACACACACACACACACACACACACACACACACACACACACACACACACACACACACACACACACTCTCCTGTGATGGCTATACCCATGTGCTGTGCCACCTTCGTTAGACGTGGACGTTGAACCTGAATGTAACGAGAGACTTCTGCCCTAGGGGACGAGGAAGAGACTGGGGTGATGTTGAAGGAAAAGAAAAGACGTGAAGGGGGGATGGTAGGGGGCAGAGAGAAGGAGGGAGGGGTGGTTGGGGGGACAGGGGGATAGGAGCTGGCGCCTCGATAACAGGGGGAGGTAAGCGATGACACGAAGATACAAGGGGGGCGGGGGGAGAGAGAGATGTTACGGAGAGACAGACAGACAAACAGACGGAGGCGGAGAGCAGAGAGAAAAAGGCAGAAAGACAGAGACAGACAGACAGACAGGCAGAGACAGAGAGAGACCGTATGACAAAAAAGCCAAGTGTGTGTTCGACATTGGCAGCGGGCGGCTTGTAGTATGATCCTAGTCAATCAAGAGAATACACAAAACCACCATGTTTGCGACACTAACTTCAGCTGCAAACAACAGCATGAGTAAGATTCCAAATAAATCACCCAGCCCATTTTAATGAACTTTGCCGGTGATCTGCCTTCTTCCACGTGCCGGAGGGGGGGGGGGGGGGGGGGGGGGGGGGGGGGGGGGGGGGGGGGAGGAAGGGAAAGGGGGGGACTGATTACAGTGTCAGTTCAACGACTTTCGTCATTTGTTCTCTCTCTCGTCCAGTTTTTCATTTTATTCTCTCATGGAAAGAAAAGGGATAGTCATTTCGATCATTATGTCATGTTAGTCTCACAGAATGTGCAGACAAATGAATGCAAAACCATAGGGTTTTTTTTTTACCCTACTCTATAAAGATAGCAATACTTTCAGGCATAGTAATAATACATGTGAAACGGATCGATGACTTCATAAAGGATAAATACATGAGATAATTCAAGAGATACACACACGTGAAATATTTCTTTGAAAACTAGACATTTTTTTTTTTAATCTGGTAATGTTAGAGGTAGCAATGATGATAAGGAAAACAATTATTATTATTATTATTAATACTATCATAATTATTATTATTTTTATTATTATCATTATTTTGTTATTGTTATTATTAGTCGTTATCATTGTTAGTATTCTTATTGTTATTATTTTCATTATCATTATTATTACCGTTGTTGTTGTTATTATCATTATTAGTACGGTTGCTGTTGTTATTATTATTATTTCCCATCACACACACGCGTGCGCGCGATATTCATCGATCTGCTCTGAACTATACATAAACTGAACGAACAAACAGGTACTGCTCATCATCAAATGCTGTCTGTGACTGTTTCAAAAACCCAGCCAGGGCGTGGTGATCAGCATCCTAAACAGTCTCTGCAGTGACGTTAAACCTGAACCATGAACTGACCAGCACTGACAGCGTAAGCACCGTCTGTTGCACAGACAGACAGCGACCAGAGAAAAACCGGAAATACCATCATCGCCATCGCTGTCAAAGAACGCGAAGAGGAACGTCATCACACGTGGTGGGTGCGAACACAAACAGTCGGTCCCTGTTGAGGTTTTCTCAATATATAAACACGATGTACTCGCTTGCGACTTACCTCCTTCAGATTGGCGGAATGTTCTGGCAGACTTCTTGACCCACACTGAAGTGTATATCTGTACTTTGTGAGGCAATACATCACTATATACGTTCATTTCGTCAGCCACATGCAAACTTTAGTCACTCCTATAGGAACGGGGGGGGGGGGGGGGGGGGGGGTAGATGGGGAAGAAGCGGGGCGGGGAAAGGAGGGGGTTCATGATGAGAGGAGAGAGCCCGGAGGGTGGGAGGGGAGGAACGGGGGGGGGGGGGGGGGGGGGGGGGGGCAAACTGAGGCCAGGATGCAGTCAACTAGCAGCAGAATTTGTGTCATCGGGAGGGGACGGGAGGTGGAGGAGGAGCGGAACTAGTAACAGATTTTCTCTAAGAGCAGTGAGCGGGATGCCGGGGGGGGGATGGTGGGTTGGGGGGGGGGGGGGGGGGGGGGGGGGGAGGGGGAGGGGGAGTAGTAAGGTGCAGATTGCGTAAACGGTGTGGGGGGGGGGGTGGGTGGTGTGTGTGTGTGTGTGTGTGTGTGTGTGTGTGTGTGTGTGTGTGTGTGTGTGTGTGTGTGCAGAACTTGTAAAAAATTGGGGGGGGGGGGGGGGGGGGGGGGGGGGGGGGTCCTTTCCACCCTATCAGTAAAACCCATCACGCATTGGAGGTCTCTTCTGGCAGATGACCAGTTATATACCAAGCACTTGTGAATCATCTTTTTTGTTGTTGAAGAGAAAGAACGGGGGGGGGGGGGGGGGGGAGAGGGGGGTCCAGATCCTCAGGAACTGTTCCTGAATCTGCTCCGGAGGGAGGAGATGGGGATGGGGGGAAATGGATTGGGGGCGGGGGGGGAGGGGAGGGGAAGGATGGAAGAGAGAGAAGGAGATGAGGTACAGAGTCAAGGGAGACTACTCTCATAACTTCGATATGCACGGCAGCACTGCTGCTTCCCTTGACACGCTTTGAATCTGTTTCAGTCAGTTGTCAAGATCCCGACAGAACTGTTCAACGGGTTGCACACACACACACACACACACACACACACACACACATATGCGCGCTTACAGTCGATCATACAAGTACATGCAAGGATTACTCTCTCTCTCTCTCTCTCTCTCTCTCTCTCTCTCTCTCTCTCTCTCTCTCTCTCTCTAACACACACTCTCTTTCTTTATCTCTCTCCGGTCTCACAATTCGTGTCTATCTGTCTGTCTGTCTGTCTCCCTCCTCCCCCCCAACCCACACCCCACCCCCCCCACCCCCCACCCCCCCCCACCCCCGCCTCTCTCTCTCTCTTCGCGCGCGCGCGCGCGCGTGCGTGCGTGTGTTTGCGCGCGCGCATGCCCGTGTGACTAACTGACATGTGTTTTTCAAGCAAGTCTTACGACGTGGGCAGTCCGAAGTCCAGTTCGCACAGTCGCGACGTGACGTCAGCGACAGCGTGGCCACGACTGAGGATCACGCCACCGTCTCCTGTCATCTCAATGAACAGTTGACTTCCACGTGTCCGCCCTCCAAAAATAGGGAATTCCCTAACTCTCAAGGTAGGTCAGTTGGGAACCTACACCGGTGTGTCACACGTCTTTTGTGTGTGCTCTCTCTCTCTCTCTCTCTCTCTCTCTCTCTCTCTCTCTCTCTCTCTGTGTGTGTCAGAGTGTACCTGTTGTGTGTGTGTGTGTGTGTGTGTGTTGTGTGTGTGTCTGGGTGTCTGTGTCTGTGTGTGTGTGTGTGTCTCTGTGTGTACGCGTGAGCGTGCGTTTGTGTTGTGTGTACGCGTGAGCGTGCGTGTACGCGTGAGCGTGCATGCGTTTGAAGAAGTGTGAAGTGTGTG
>JADBJO010000454.1:681906-686906 GCA_016801955.1 Conus betulinus
CCGTCCTTCTCTCTCTCTCTCTCTCTCTCTCTCTCTCTCTCTCTCTCTCTCTCTCTCTCTCTCTCTTGCGTGCGCGCACGCGCGTGCGTATTCTCCCAGTCTCTCATTCTCTCTCTCGTTATTCTCTTTCCTGTTGTATCACTCTCTTTCCTCTATCTGGTCTTCTCGCTCCCCCCCCCCCCCCCCCCCCCCCCCTCCCGCCCCCTCCCCTCTCTCAAACCCTGCTCTGTCCACTCTGTGTATGTGTTTTGAAGAGGCAAATGTACATAGACGCAAAAAGGCCCGTCTGGGAGCCTACACAGGTGAATGTTGTGTGTTACTGTGTGCCTTGTGCATGTGTATTTATAAGAGTATGTGCGCGCGCACGCGTGTGTGTGTTTGTGTGTGTATGTGCACGTGCGCGCATGCATGCGTGCAAACGTGCGTGCACGTGTTCTTGTGTGTGTGTGTGTGTGTGTGTGTGTGTGTGTGCGCGCGCGCGCGCGCGCGCGCGAGTGTGTCCGTGTGTGTGAGTGTGTGTGTGTGTGTGTGTGTGTGTGTGTGTGTGTGTGTGTGTGTAAGTGAGCGTCAGTTGGATACATATCCGTAAAACCAGTGGCTTTTGTCTATCCCTGTGCCTATGCTTTTAGCGTTTGTATGTTTATGCTTTTTATATGCTTTGTATATGCTTTTATGAGGTGAACGACAAACGGATCATTTCCTAACACACAGCAGAGACAGCGTTCGCCAGGGACCGGTCGTTTTTCATTTTGTCAGGACAGCACGATCAGCCTCACAACAAATGAAAGCTGTAGCTTCATTTTTCTATACCATGTATTCTGTCTTTCGGACCATGCGCCAGTAACACACTCATAACATTCGGTCTGAATTGTCGAAAATGAACCCCATGACCTCAGCGACGAGACATTTCTAACACGGAGATCCCTCCCACGTGCGGCGTGCGGCAAAAGCACGAGTTATGCACCGTGTGCCTGCAGTGGTGCCCCAGTCAGGAGGTTCCCTGCGTGTGACCGATCACATCAGCCTTTGTGGTGTGCTGTCGTTTGATCATGAATCAGCCTATCGTGAACGTGCTGGCCTTGTGATTCGCACGTGTGCTTGAAATCCTCTCCCGCAGCCTTCCGCCAGTGTCCTTCTTCAGCCCACGTGTGAATCACATGGGTTGAGAATGCAAGGTTGTTTTTTTTTCTCTTCTTTTTTTTTTCTTTTTTTTTTTTTTTTGTCATGACCGGACTTACGTTGTAAGGCTGCGGGGCCTGCGCACGTGCACTTCATGCAGTGTCGCCTGATGGACGTCACGTGATGGGACTCTGTGACCATGGTCACGTGGGGTAATTGCTGCCACGTCTGCCCCCCCTCTCGTCTTACCGCCCGCAGATTTCCATCAAACAACTTTCGCTAATTTGCTAGGATAGCATCTGCAATGACAAACCGCGAGTTGGAAAGCCTTCTTCGTCACGGTCTTCGTAGCATCGCGTGTAGGCCAACACTCCACGTAGCCATGAACGATTTCACGAATCAGTTTGTTCCGGTGTCCTAAAATACCCACTTGCTTTTCGTTTGCTGCGTGCGGCGCAAGCGCGAGGTCGTCCCCCCCCCCGCGCGCCTTTTCGGAAATTACCGATTACGTGCGATGGAGGTGGCGGCGAGTGGCAGCTAACAACGAATTGCAGACCAGTTCCACTGTCATTTCACTGAAGCGGGAAGAGACGTGACATTCATGGTACTGACGCTGAAGAAAGTGTTGTACCTGAAAATATCACAGAAGACAGCATCGTGTTGACTGGGTCTCTGAACAACAAACAACACAACGACCGAGAAGAAAACAAACTTTTGGGACACCACCGCAGCTTCTGTCAATGCACGCGGCCGTTGTGTGCAGAAGCCGGGAACAAGCGGAAAACAAAATCGGCTTGACTTCAATGATACCAAGTCCGCAGAACAAAAATCATCCGTCCCGTGGAGGGAAAGCAGGCCGTGGTATGTCGACACTGTCCTCAATGTCTGAGAGAAAAATGTGACCACACACACACACACACACTTCGTCGCAGATGAAGCTGCGCAGCTGTTCTGTCAGCGTGGCTAGGAGTGGCGGGTGGGTGAGGACGTGGGTGGGGGAACCACTATAGCTAAGAACGCAGTTACGAACAAAAGCCGTCTACGTAGTCGCCGTATAACGCACTTCCTTTGGGGCTATGCACACGTTATCTCTTACGAACTCCTCGTCATGCATTGACCCAGTAACTGCTCACGTAATTCCATACGCAAGTGAGGGCACGTGTTGCTGATTGGTCAGAAAATCAGTGCACACGGACCTCCGCCTGTAAAACAGTGCGTGGGATTCTGCGAAGTGCTCGTGCCAGAAACGATCAAAACAACGGAAAGGTCGTCAAGCACCCCCAGATGCTGGAATCAGAGTTCTGTGGCTGAAATTGTGCTTGTGTTTGTATCCGAAGTGCGATCTCTCTCTCTCTCTCTCTCTCTCTCTCTCTCTCTCTCAACTAGCCTATGTAAAGCGAGGCAGACTGGTGAGCACGTTCACACACACACACACACACACACACACACAAACGCGCGCGCGCAATCCAAGGTTGTTGACCGGCGTTTCTAATCATATCTGTTCAAAGTTTCAGAGTGTGTGGACCTGTAGCGGTAAGCAGTTAGCTTCTGGTGGAATTTCGCGCGTAGTTTCTGACCAATCAGCGAAGAGAAGCGCGCAAATTGCGCGCGCATTTAAGCCTTTCGGCATTGCAGTACAACTCAGCTGAGCTATCCCCTTTCACTCACCCCCCCCCCCCTCCCCCTCTCCATTAGGTCACGATGGCCTCTCTCCCTGCTCCCCTCTTTGTTCGCTCCACACTATCATCCCCTTCTTTCCTCCGCTCACCCACCATCTCCCACCTGTTCTACTTTACCCTCTTCCCTTCGTCCATACCACTGTGTTTCTCTCTGTGTGTGTGTGTGTGTGTGTGTGTGACATTGAATAATTAATGTTGTTTAGCCATCACCTCACATCACGCGATGTGCACGAGCACTTGCGAGTCGTGACTTCCAGTCCGCGCGCCTTTATTTGTACTGGTTCAGTTTCTCTTCGTCTTCTGCTGCTTCTGCTTTTCTCCTTACCACCTCTCTCGCTGCGATGATGATGATGATGATGATGATGTGTGTGTGTGTGTGTGTGTGTGTGTGTCAGTGTGTGTGTGTTGAGTGTGTGTATGCGTGTGAGAGTGTGTGTGTGTTTGCGCGCGCGCGCGGGTGTGTGTGTATATATATATATATATATTTTCCACACCAAGAAAACCCTCCTCCATAGCAACAATGAAACTTGGATTAAAAAAAACAGCAAAAACTCCACATTCGATGTCACGATGGGATCTTATGATGGAGCTGAAACCTGTGAATTGGTTGGACTCTTCATGTTCTCATATACAGAAAATACTCGGTAAACAGGTTGGCCTATACAGAGATGATGGCCTTGCCATGCTAAACAATAAACCCAAAACCATTGAAAACAAGAAGAAAGAACTTTGTAAAATTTTCCAAAGCCATAAACTAAAAATTACAGTAGAAGCTAACAAAAAAAAATAGTAAATTACTTAGACATAACATTAGACCTCAAGGATCATACATACAAACCATACAAAAAACCTAATGACACACCTGTCTACGTAGACATCAAAAGTAACCATCCACCCTCCATTCTAAAAACCATACCTAATGGTATAAACAAAAGACTGTCTAAACTGTCATGCAATGAGAAAGCATTTAACAGTGCAGCAGCCGAATACCAAGAGGCGCTGTATAAAAGTGGTTACAACTACAAATTACAATACAACCCAGATAACAACACGAACAGCAATAAGAAAACAGGAAAAGAAAGATTATATGGTATAACCCTCCATATGATGGAAGAACAAAAACTAACGTAGGAAAAGAGTTCTTAAGAATCCTTACAACATCATTCCCAAAAGAACATGTTCTATCTAAAATATTCAATAAAAACACCATCAAGCTATCGTACTCGTGTATGCCTAACCTTAAAAATATAATCGATTCTTCCAATAAACCAAAAGCAATACAACCAAAGAGGGTGACGAAAGGACATCTTGTAACTGCACAAAAAAGGACCAGTGCCCTCTGAATAATAAATGTCTCTACAATAATATTGTGTACCAAGCTACAGTAACAACTGACAGTGATAAAGAAACATACATAGGGATCACGGCTAACCGTTTTAAAACCAGATATGCAAACCACAAACAGTCTTTCAAGCAGGAAAAATATAAAAACCAAACAGAATTAAGCAAATATATTTGGAAGCTTAAAGATAAGAGAATAGATTATAACATATCATGGAAAATTATAAAAAGAGCAACACCATACAACAACATTTCTAAAAAATGCAATCTATGCACTACAGAAAAGTGGCTGATATTATGTAAAACCCATCTAGCATCTCTGAACTCTAAAGTAGAAATGATAAACAATTGCAGGCATAAATGGAAATCTTTATCAATGCACCATCCCCTGACACGTCCCCCCTGAACGCGCCCCAAAAAGATAAAAAAAACTACAGGCCACGTGCCACACGCACAGTGCTCACGCGCCCACACAACACACTATATAACACCGTGGTGCGCCTAGTTTGTACCCTGAGGAGAGCTTTTAGCTTGAAACAGATCTGTAGGTTTTAATCCTTCGTTTTAAACCTGTTTTAAATTGTTATGTCGCTCCCTGTTTGGTTGAGCACTTTTAAAACTCTGAGTGGCCTTTTAATTCTAATTTTACTATATATATATATATATATATACGTGTGTGTGTGTGTGTGCGCGCGCGCGCGCGTGTGTATGTGTTTACATATGTGTATGTCAGTACCCACGTGGGGTGTGAGTATGTATCTCTGTGTAGTCGACCAACGTCACAGTTTGCACCAGGATCGACAGGATTAGCGAGTTTCTTTGTCCTTTATTTCTATTCTTTATAATGTAGCTGGACCTTTT
>JADBJO010000454.1:691906-694406 GCA_016801955.1 Conus betulinus
AAGGAAATCCTGTTCCAGCAAAACAACTAAAAAGGGTAGACTGTTCTAAATGCAGTCTGAAGTGCGACAGGTTGACAGAACAAAGAGAACACATTTTTCAATCATTCTACGCACTTGATTCATACGAGAAGCAGAAGCAGTTTGTTTGTGCACACATTACCGCCCAGAAAACCAAGACAATCCATGATGACACAGCAAACACAGCTCTTTCAAAGACCAGGCATGTATCCAGACAGTATTTCTTCACAGTAGACGGACAGAAAGAACGTATTTGCAAGAAATTCTTCACATCAACACTAAGCATCAGCCACAATTACCTGGAACATGCACTGAAAAACAGCGAAAGTGTGTGTGTTCGTCGGTCACGAGTGTCGTGGCAGGAAACGTCCACACAACAAGACACCAGATAGGGCACTTGAAAGAGTCAAAAATCACATCAGAACATTTCCTGCTGTCCCTTCACACTACACCGAAAGGACACCTGCCGCGAGTACCTTTCTTCTGATTTGAACATCACAAAAATGCACCAACTGTACACAGAAGAATGCAAAAAAGAGGGACTCACTCCAATTTCTTCAAGGCAGTACAGAAAGATCTTTAACGAACATTTCAATCTTTCATTTCATGTACCTAAGAAAGACCAGTGCTCCACGTGTGCAATCTACCACAATAAGAGAGCAGCAGGGGGCAGTAACAGAAGCTGAGGAACAGGCATACCAAGAACACCAGAAAAGGAAGCAAAGGCCAGAGAGGAGAAAGAGCGTGACAAGCAGAGGGCTATCAAAGATCCATCACTGCATGTCGTCACTGTTGATCTTCAGGCAGTCCTGCAAGCTCCATGTGGATTGGTCAGCCAGCTTTACTATAAGAGGAAGCTGTGTGTGTACAACTTCACTGTGTATTCTCTTGGAGATGGAAAAGGCACATGCTTCATTTGGGATGAAACAGAAGGCCGACGGGGATCCTGTGAAATCGCCACCTGTCTGGTCATGTACCTGCAATCTTTGCCCAGCACAGTCAGGGAAGTGATCATCTATTCTGACTGCTGTGGAGGACAGAATCGCAATCAGAACCTCACTGCTGCCCTGATGCATGCTGTTAACTCCATCCCCAACATAGATACCATTCAGCAAAAGTACCTGGAGACTGGCCATACCCAGATGGAGTGCGATTCTATGCATTCAGCCATATCTCTGGCCAAGAAATGCACGCCAATCTATGTGCCAAGCGAATGGGACATCGTCCTCCGCATGGCCAGACCAGACGAGGAAAGAAGTACACAGTTATTCCTCTCAAGCACACTTCATTTTTCGACTTTAAGAAGCTGTCGGCATCCTTCATCAGAAACACCAAAACTGACATTGGAGGACAAAAGGTCAGCTGGCTGCATATTCGTAATCTGAAGCTGCACAAAGGCCAGGAGGATTTGATGTTCTTCAAAACAGATTTTGGAGATGAAGACTTCCGTACACTACGGCTGACTGGGTCGTCTACAAGAAGGAGACCAGAACCTCTGAAGACACTACCTCAGTGCCACAGTGGCAAGTTGCCCATCTCTAAGGCCAAACAACAGGACCTGGTGTCCCTGTGCACCTCGGGAATCATCCCCTCCCATCACCATGCCTTCTTCCAGGCTCTGCCAGTGTCTGCATCAGCCAAAGACACACTTGTTGAGCGTGATGTCAGGGATTCTGCCACAAGCAGTGACACGGAGTGAAAGTATCAAAGCCATGATGCAAGACTTACACTTGTGCTGTTTTTGTGTTGTTCCTGTTAGTTTGTAGGTAGCATACAATTGTTTATATAAAAAAGGACTGCCAGATAAACTTCTGTATACAACTTGAATGATTTCCCAAACATTTAATTACTTTTAGTAATTTTGTTTATTCTTTCAAATGAGAACCAAACTTTTAGGGATTATTTCATCTCAAGAAACACAGAGTGACGTAAAGAAACAAATCAGTTGTGTGATTAGTGAAACAAGACGCTCTGGAGTGCAACATCGTGTGATTTGGTGAAACAACCATAACAAGAGTACGACACAGGTCACAAAGCTGGTAGGTCAACATTTTTATGTGCATGTCATTTGCATGATTATTAACTCTTCTCATAATACTGCATGTATGAATGGCCGTGTGTGGTAATCGCTTATGTCCTGTGAGAGGAAGCAGTTATGACTAAACATGTGTGTGTGTGTGTGTGTGTGTGGTGTGTGTGTGTGTGTGTGTGTGTGTGTGTGTGTGTGTGTGACTGTGTGTGTGTGTGTGTGTGTGTGTGTGTGTGTGTGTGTGTGCGTGCGTGCGTGCGTGCATGTATGTGTGCGTGTGTGTATGCGTATTTGTGTGAGCGCGTGCGTGCGTGTGTGGTGTGTGTGTGTGCGTGCGTGTGTGTGTGTGTGTGTCTTGTGCATTCATGTCATTGTGTAGCATACATAATCTGTAAATGATTCAAACTGATAGTGTGGAGTGGGAGATAGGGGGGGTAAGGGGGGGATAGAAGA
>JADBJO010000455.1:5000-7500 GCA_016801955.1 Conus betulinus
CAGAATCATTAGACCTAGATTAGCTCGAGGACGTTTATTCTTGATCCATTCCTGAATTTCGCTTTTTGTCTTCCTCTTATTTTGGCGACCTTGCATTGGTGATATTCGTCCTGTACAAGGTTAGTGAACTGACATAGTTGAGCTATCTTCTTTATTATGTTATTTTAGTAGTACTGTTGGTGAAAAGGGTACTTCTACATTATGCAACACACACATATCTAAATATATTGTTTTCAATGGACAAAGTGTGGATATTGTTTATACCCTTTTTTTAGTTTGTGATTGCAATTGTCTGATGAAGCCCCCAAAACAGAGCGAAAACTTAACGAAAAGTAAATGTTAAAATTCAGCCCAGGTCAAGACTTACGATTTCTTTTATGTGTACGCTAACTATTGTGAGCATTGTCTGCTTAAAACGGGTTCCTCGGTGGAGCGGCGCGGAATAGGATTGGTCAATCTGAATCGATCAAAAACTATGGATATATAATTATGTATGTACAATGAACTAGTACATTCCGAGGGTAAGTAGCTGAGCACCGTGCCAGCAATTCTGTGAACAGCTTGGTGTTGCACTGACTGCGAATAATACAGAATTATAAACAATGCTTGCTCGTATCTCTTTAGATTGAAGAAAGAAGACACACCGAAGGTGCTGGGGAGAACCCAGAGAAGCACTGTCTTCACCTGCCTTTAGAGCAGCCCTGTACCACCCTTGGAGGCCTGCGCTGTGTTGACGATGGGTTCAGGCACGCGCAGGACACGCTATTAAGATATCAAGGGACATAACTACTCCTGAACAGAGGTAAATCAGACTACAGGATGGCAACCACAGGATGCAACTCATAACAGCCTTAAAGTAAGCGTCCCCATGGGTGTACCAGCCCGTATTTCATGACTGCAGAACCCATCGGTGAAAATCACCACCCTCCAGCTGCCGAGCACAACCCATATACACAACCACCCCTGCCCACGGACAGATGAAGACAGTGCCACTCCAGACACAGCCAAGCTTTCGCCATACGGTCTCATGTGCCCTCAAGAGAAAATCCAAAGGTGAAGTCTTTCCCACTGTCAACAGGACTTTCCCTGTGGTCAGTGGGTCTTTCCTCACCGTCACTGGACCTTTCTCCAGGGTCAGCCTAGTTAAGGCAAAGAATTATAAACAATGCTTGCTCGTATCTCTTTAGATTGACAAGTAGGAAAAGATACCCATTCATTTCTGCAGTTGTAGGTAATTCTGCCAAACAGGTAGCGGTTGAGTAGGCGAATGGAGAATAAATCTCAAGTTTACTCGTCTTTTATTAAGTTTTAAGAAGAATGCTATCCCAGAAAAAAGTCTGGTGTGAAATACCATAGTATGTTTGTTGAATTAAAAAAAGAAAACAACCAAGATCCCAACTAAGAACAGAAAATTATGAAACAACAAAATAAGCTACATTTTCTTGTGAAAAGTAGAAAATATAAAAATAATATTTCAAGACTCAAGTGCTGAGGGCCAGTCTTGGAATGAATATGCAAGGGACTTAACTATAATGAACTAATAAATTCCAAGGATAAGTAACTGAGCACCGTGCCAGCAATTTATATATATATATATATATATATATATATATATATATATATATGTATATATTTATACATATATATATATGCATACAGACACAAACACACTCACACATTTGTTGTGTGTGTGTGTGTGTGTGTGTGTGTGTGTGTGTGTGTGTGTGTGTGTGTGTGTTGGTGTGTGCGACTCTAACCTCCGCACTTTCCCCTTCTACCCATCCTTCATGATCCCCTTTTCCCATTTTGTGTGTCCCTGGCCCCTGACCCTCCAATCCGCATCTGATATGGGCTGATCATGCAATGCATGTCCATATACCTCGGTTTTCCAATTGTCCCCCTCCCTCATTGCCCCCCCCCCCTTTTTTTTTCTCCGTCAGTACAGTTATCCCCCTCAACTTTATTCCCCCCCACCCCCCCGGTCCCCCTCCCCCGTTCCTGTGTGAGCTTTTTGACTACACCCACAGTGCTACATCTTTCCTCTCTGCGTCTCTTTCTATCCATGCCCCCTCCCACCCTTCTTCTATTCATACCACCCCACCTCTCTCATTCTTGTTCTCTCTCTCTCTCTCTCTCTCACTCTCTCTCTCTCTCTCGTTCCTCTTCCTTGTGTGTGTGTGTGCGTGCGTGCGTGCGTGCGTGCGTGTGTGTGTGTGTGTGTGTGTGTGTGTGTGTGTGTGTGTGTGTGTGTGTGTGTGTGTGGACTTTTCTTTAATTGTAGTATGTTTCACGTGTTTTAGATACCTGCTCAATAATAGCTGAATACAGATGTGGTTGCGCGCGTGTGGGAGTGTGTGTATGTGTATATGCGCGGTGTGTGTGTGTGTGTGTGTGTGTGTGTGTGTGTGTGTGTGTGTGTGTGTGTGTGTGTGTGTGCGCTCACGCGCGGGCGTGCGTGTGTGTGTCTTAAATAGATAGTTGTAACTGCTGAGGAGTAATC
>JADBJO010000455.1:23088-25588 GCA_016801955.1 Conus betulinus
GGGGGGGGGGGATAGATGGAAACATAACATTAAGAAAATATATTATGAATATGAAAAGCCTTCGCTAGCTGCATAAGAGAACCATCATAATCCCTCTCGAAGGCAGATCTACTTATATCGCCTGCTCGTAGGCATTTCGTTCGCTGGATCGACTCATCAGGGACACACGGCTGATAATGCCGTTGCTCTTGGCGTCACATAGAGACACACCACAGTCCGTAATTCTGTGGTGTTCTCATCACCAATGGTTCAAAAAAGAATCCAACGGCACCCCCAAAGCAGCCAGCGAAGGGTAGTAGGACGAAACAAAACGAAAGTGTGGAGAGGAAAAAAGTTGCTGAAAAACTAAAAACGTTATGCAAACGGTATAAAATGTAGGGGACAAAATGTGTGTGTGTGTGTGTGTGTGTGTGTGTGTGTGTGTGTGTGTGTGTGTTCCTACACTAACTTGCCAGATCAAGACTTGTCAGGTAGAATTGCTTCCTTCGATATTATTGGTTTCTGTGAATTAGTACGTGTGTCCTGAATTTTATGAAAACTTGTGTGTGTGTTTCTGATTGTCTGGCCGACTTTCGTTTCTAGTTTGGCACACGCACACCCCCACACCTGTGACGAGTCACTTGACAACTTCATCAGATCAGTCCAAAGCAGCCACCCTCTTGTACAAATTGTACAAAAACAGACCCCCCCCCCCCCCCACACACACACACACACACACACACCACACACACACACACTTCTCTATCCCCTCTGTCTCACACAAATTTCTAATCTAAGCCAACCCTTTTCTCATTCCTTCTCTCCCAGAGTCAATACAAACAATTTTACATCACGTCGCGACTACTCGTCATTCTCTCCCCACCTTCCTTACCCTCTAACCACCACCACCCCCCCCCCCCCCCCCCTCACTCCCTCATTCGGCGGCATGACACAATGAAAAATTGATTTTTTTTTTTTCCATTTCCACACCATTTGAGTGTAATAGCATACACTTATGGGTGACTGATAGTCGCATCAAAGGCATCAAACCATTAATTCATGTATATACAGACTTTACATACAGATTATATACAAAAAGGCATAGTAAAATGTCAAGGACATGCACAGATGAGCACATGAATATGTACACACGGACATTTCCTTTCCTTATGATGATGATGATGATGATGACATGAACATTAAATCCCCTTCTCCATTCTCTTACAGAAAGACATCTGGGAATAGGTGGGTGGGGAGTCATCTTAGTCATGATCAGATTAACTCCCCCTCTGTTACAAAGTAACTCCCTGGGAGTCAAAAAACACGTGTACACATTAACTCCCAGGGGAGTTATTCTAAACTGTGAAAAACTGACTCCCCTTAGTGGGCAGGGAGTTAAAACTTTACACACCTGGATTAACTCCGGGAGTTAATCTGGATATAGTACAGACTAACTCCCGGGGGGGGGGGGGGTCATTCTGTCATTCTCTGTTTAGGGTGGGAGTTAAGTCTGATATATGTACAAAATGACTCCCCCTTAATGTTTTCAAGAATTTGTTGAGACTTGTACAAAAAAGATTTTAGAACATTTTGAAGTTTTACTGAGTGGAGTTATTTTGGCACAGGGTGGGAGTCATTCTAGTTTCTCTCTCTCTCTCTCTCTCTCTCTCTCTCTCTCTCTCTCTCTCTCTCGCTCTCTCTCTCTACCGTCTCTGTCTCTGTTTCTCTGTCTGTGTCTGTGTGTCTGTCTGTGTCTGTGTGTCTGTGTGTCTGTCTCTGTCTCTGTCTCTCACTCTCTCTCTCTCTCTCTCTCTCTCTCTGTCTGTGTGCTGCGCGCGCGCGCGCGCGCGCGCGCGCGCGCGTGTGTGTGTGTGTGTGTGTGTGTGTGCGCATCTGTTTGTGTGTCTGCCTCTTCTTCTTCTTCTTCTTCTTCTTCTTCTTCTTCTCTCTCTCTCTCTCTCTCTCTCTCTCTCTCTCTCTCTCTCTCTCTCTCTCTCTCTGATGTGATAGTCTTCGTTCTTCCCCACTCTGCCCCTCTTCTACCTGTCCATTTCTCTGAATTGTATCAATGAAAATGTAGTTTAGTGTATTCTTTTAATTTCAACTGTTTGTCAGTCCTGTTAATAACACTAGTTTCATAATATTTATGGAAAAGACTGTCATGTGTCTGTCTTTCTTTTTCAAGTGTTTTCCTTTGCCTTCAAACATACCTACTTATACATTTCAGTTTCAGGGATCAAATAGATAAAGATAATAACAAATCATGATCATTTTATTACGCTGCCATGATCAACTTTCGTTTTGCTCCCCCCCTCTCTCTGTCTCTCTCTCTCTCTCTCTCTCTCTCTCTCTCTCCCTCTCGCTCTCTCGCTCTCTCTCTCTCTAAAGCTCTTTTTTACGCTAACATTCCCTTAGGAAACAAGTTTCGTGCAGGGAGCTGCAATTCAAAAGAATGCCCTGCACAGAGCTCTGCAATCACTCTACGCTACTGTCTTGAAAATCGAATTGCATTCCACAGTCA
>JADBJO010000455.1:30588-43088 GCA_016801955.1 Conus betulinus
TGTCTGTCTGTTTGTATGTCTGACTGTCTGTCTGTCTGTCTGTTGTGTGTGTGTGTCTGTCTGTCTGTCTGTCTCTGTCTCTCTCTCTCTCTCTCTCTCTCTCTGCTCTTTGTGTATCTGCATATTTCGCCTGTCGCTTTTTGCCCTTCTCTCTCTCTCCCTCTCTCTCTCTCTCTCTCTCTCTCTGTGCGCCCTTTGAAAGAGAAGCAATCGGTTTTCTTTAACATTTAAATGATGGTTCGCACCCCTCGAGGCAAACGTGAGATTTGGAGGATTAGTCAACGTGAAGAAGACATGGCGGACAGAAGAGGCTTAACAGGGTGAAGGGGTCGGGAAGGTTTGAGACTGCTGTTGTAGCCTTCTTCTCTTTGTGAAGGGAGTTCCAACGAACGAGAGAAAAAAAAGAGAGGAACAGGAAAGAAAACCATCTGATTGGGCACATCCCGCTCGCCCGAAAACTTCGGGCCAAAGATCTTTCTCTTACCAGGCACCTGCTCTGTGGAATAGTCTCCCCTTCTTCTCTGCGTAATATGGACTCTTTAGAGACTTTTAAAACCTCCCTAAAGACACATCTCTTTTCCCAAGGATTGATTAATGATATCTACTTATCATGTGCGCGTGATTGCTGGTGTTGACGCGCTTGTGTGTCTGTCTGCGCGCGCGCGCGAGCGCGCGCGTGTGTGTGTGTGTGTGTGTGTGTGTGTGTGTGTGTGGTGGTAGTGGTGTGTGTGTGTGCGCGCGCGCGCGCGCTGTGTGTGTGTGTGTGTGTGTGTGTGTGTGTGTGTGTGTGTGTGTGTGCGTGTGTGTGTGTATGCTTTGAATTAGAATTAGTACTTTATTGTGTTTTTTCCGTAATATGCGCTTTTGGGCTTTTGCGAGGTATAACGCTCTATAAATATCCATTTACATTACATTACATTACATTACATTACATTACATGGAGAACGGTGTAAAAGAAATGACTCTAGATCAGACAATCAGACAAAAAACACTTTGATTTCTGTCTTTGACTTCATTCGATACAGAAGAAAACGGAGGTGAATATCTTTACTATGCGAGAAAAAAACAAACAAACAAACAAAAAGCAACTATCAATCGCACATGAAATATTTCCACTATTTCTGCTATTGAAAGTGGCTCACGATATCGTCACTCTTCACATTTCAAAACAAAGTACACGAAACTCAATAGTCCATTTCTTTACTCAAATATACGTTGAAGACAAAAAAGGAAACTCAGTCAAAAGAAAGAAAGAAAGGGGAAAAAAAAAAAGAGAACAACAAAAAGCAAAAAAATAGGTCACATAAGATAGAACGAACACAGAAAAAAAGAGAACAAAGGAGATAAAAAAAAGGAAAAAATCGATCAGTAAGCTAGAACATAAGAAACCAACATGAGAAGAAGAGAAAGATAAAGGGGGAAAATGACAAAAAAATAATATAGGAAGCAAACTGAAGAGTTGACATGTAATTCAAACGAGGGAATCTGTTTTCATTTTCAATTGAGACTGCCAACACAGAAGATGTGTAAAGAGAAGATAATTTGATAAGGAGAAGACCAAGGCTGACAGAATCGATTGAAGTAGGGTCAGGGATGATGCCCTGGCCAAGACATTGGGAAAAAACTTGCTCTTCCGTAATGGTCTTTTCTCTAAACATCAGGGATGGAGACACTGGCTTAGCAAGAGAAAAGACGGAAAAAATACGGTTGAGAGAGAGAGAGAGGAGAGAGAGAGAGGAGAGAGAGAGAGAGGAGAGAGGAGAGAGAGAGAGAGAGAGAGAGAGAGAGAGAGAGAGAGAGTGGTAGACAGACAGACAGACAGAAGGACAGAGAGACAGGGAGACAGACAGAAAAAAAACAGAGAGAGTCAGGCAGACAGACGCCACAGACAGACAGGACAGACAGGCAGGCAGGCAGGTGGACAGACAGACAGACAATCCGTCAGCAGACAGACAGAAGCAGAGACACAGAGGTATATTTAGATTCAAATGCAAAACGTTTTTCATTTCTCAAATGAGGCACCAGCGATTGAAACAAACGAGTCTGAAAAATATCATTTGACAGTCATGAATCATTTATTTCAACAAGTTAAGAGTGCATAACAGGTGGAAAGTAGCCTGTAAATAAATAACTAAAATACAGAGAGAGAGAGAGAGAGGGAGAGAGAGAGAGAGAGAGAGAGAGAGAGAGACAGACAGACAGACAGACAGACAGACAGACAGAGACAGAGAGAAAGACAGACAGGCAGGCAGGCAGACAGACCAGATAGACAGACGGACAGACAGACAGACAGAGAGCGTTGTCAAGAAAATATCATCATCATCATCATCATCATCATCATCATCATCATCATCATCATCTTCATCCACCTTCTCGTCTTCTTCTTCTTCTTCTTCTCTGTAAACAGTCATTTGGGCGCTTTTCAGAGGAACTATTCAAAACAGATTCCTATCAGCTGGGCGCTAAAGACGTGGAACTCTGCAGACGGCTTCCATGTCCATTCTGCAATGCCATCAGCCCAATAGTTTTCTTTTTTGTTTTCTCTCCCTCCATGTCCCTCATCAGTTCCTTGAAGGACGTCTTGGCACAACTAAGGATCTTCTTCCTCCAAGGTCGGGAAGGACCATGACATCTCTATGACGTGTGGAGATGTCATTTTCTCTTGTTTGTCTCTTTGTGTGCCTATGCATCTCTCTCTCCGTCTCTCTCTTTCTCCACCTTTCTCTCTGTCTCTGTCTGTCTGTTTGTCTCTGTCTCTGTCTGTCTGTCTGCCTGTCTGTCTGTCTGTCTGTCTGTCTGTTCTCTCTCTCTCTCTCTCTCTCTCTCTCTCTCTCTCTCTCTCGCGTAGGGCTCTCACTCAGATCCCTTTTTGTGCTAACATTTCATTAGGAAGAATGTTCCGTGCAGGGAGCCAGAATTCAAAAGAAAGCCCTGCACAGAGCTCTGCAATCACTCTATGTTACTGTCTTGTAATCCCACTGCATTCCACAGTCGTTCTTCAATTTAGCGGCACCACCTCGCGTGAAAAATCTCATTACTCTGTCGGTCGGTCTATCTGTGTGTGTTCTCTCTCTCTCTCTCTCTCTCTCTCTCTCTCTCTCCCTCTCCTCTCTCTCTCTCTCTCTCTCTCTCTCTCTCTCTCTCTCTCTGAACACTTACTTTGAAATTGCATTTAATGCTTACTCAAGAAGAGTTTCAAATATAATAATTAAAAAAAAAAAAGCAACTTTGACTGACAAAGTCATGAAAATCAGAATATTTTCCAAGAAATTCAATCGTTTTTCTTTTAATCAGGTGTTACAGGCCTATGCTTTAAACGTTTGATGAAATATTATTCCAGTAAGAGAAAGAGAGGCTGCCAGAAGTGGTTTTAACAGGGAAAGAAAGATGGGGAGTCCGAGTCTACTATGGAAACCCCTTGTTTCGATCAGATCAGCTGCAGTGCCGAAGTGGTCGGCGTCGCATATTCTTGGCTGGGAGATTGTGGGGTTGATTCTCATCAGAGTTATTTATTTGCAGGAAATTTCTGTCCTGACTGGCTCCTTACCCAGACCCGATGTTTGCTATAAGATCGCTCAGGAAGACTGGAGCCGCACTGTTGAGTTTCATCCACTTAATAGACTGTATGTAGTCTATTCCTGCTTCCTCTACTTCCACCAGTGCAAACAAGATAAGCCATTACACGAGGGATAACTCTGAACTCTGAAATTTAATGATTATAGGGCAACAGCCCCTTTCCTGGGGGAACACAAAATTATACCTTACATCTATAAGAACATACAAACACGAAAACTCTAATTACAGAGAAGACATCACTCTGGTTGGACAGTGACGTATGATTATGGGCTGTACATGATTCATCCAAACAGGATATTTCTGATTCACATGTTTGTATTGCCGAGGAAGGCTTGTCTAATTTTGAAGGCAGAGACTAAGAATTTTGCCAAATTGACCATTTGATCTGGCAGTATAGTAGAAAAAACATACCAATCAATTTGCGTTCCAAATTATCGCCAGCAGTCACGTTAAATTTATGCAACTCTCTGATCTGATTGTACAATGGGCTCTTGAATATAGAATGAATTCCGTCTTCTTGTAGATTTAAACATACAGGGCATGCCGTGTTTTCAACTGTAGGCGAAAAAGCGAAATCTATGAATATTTAATTGGGACACACACCATTCTAACTGTACCCGAACATTCCTCTAATTTTCTACATACAGAATGCTGATATATTTTTCTCGAAAAAAAAAAAATTTCAATTTGCCATACATGGACAGCGTGGACCGATGTCTAAATAGTTTCGCCTTTGATGGTAGAAATTACTGAATAGTCTGTATCTTGATTCTTTTATGAACCTTATTTCATTACGACAACCCAAAGAAATCCATACTTCGTGAAATCTACTTTCACGCAGGATCTTCTTGACATGGGTGACCCATGTTACACGGCCTTTCTCATGCATAGAAAGTGGCATGTAAAACGAGAGAGAGAGAGAGAGAGAGAGAGAGTCTGGGAGGAGAGAGGAGAGAAGAGAGAGAGGAGAGAGAGGAGGGGGGAGGGAGAGAGAGGAGAGCTGAGTCGGAGAGAGAGAGAGAGGAGGTGGGAGGTGAGTATGTAGCATAAAAGAGAGAAGTAGGAAAAACTAAAAGCAAAAGAAATTTGGAAGCAGGGTTGGAGAATGTTATAATAAAAATGTACTTCGAATTTAATCTTTGTCTCTCTTCCACCAAACAACTTTCCACACACTCCATTCCCATCCCATTTTCTCTCTCTCTCTCTCTCTCTCTCTCGCTCTTCTCTCTCTCCTCTCTCTCTCTCTCTCTCTCTCTCTCTCTCTGTCCTCACCTCCCTCACTTTCACGTTCATATACTGCTGTCTTGCTTCAAATGATATGGCGAACACTAGGTACAACAGTCTAATATATGACTGCGCCTTTATTCTTACGAACCCTGTCTCGTGGCACCGGAAGAAATTGGTGTTCCTGTATTCTCTCAGCTCAGATGCACCTAACGGGCAAATATTTGATGGAGAGAAACAAATAATGACGACAGCAACGTCACTAGGTATAGTTAGGAACTGGATCCTAGAGAACACTGGCATTCGTTTACGGGGTTTGTTTTCATCTGCAAGTCATTGCAAAAATTTCTATGAGGCAGAGGAGGGGAGAAGACAGTTTCTTTTCTCACCTTGTCTGCCTGTTTGTCTATCTGTCTGCCTGTCTGTCTGTCCATCTGTCTGTCTGTTTGAACGTCCTTCTATCTGTCTGTCTGACCGTCCTCCTGTCTGTCTGTCTGTCTGTCTATCTGTCTGTTCGTCTATCTGTCTCTCTCTGTGTCTCTGTGTCTTCCTCTCTCTGTATTTCGTTTCGTCTCTCTGTCTCTTGTTTGTCTGTCTGCCTATTTGTTCCTTAATTTGATTGAGTCTGTCTGTCTGTCTGTTTGTCTGCCTCTTCATCTCGCGATAGTGCGTGTTTTCTCTCTCTCTCTCTCCTCTCTCTCTCTCTCTCTCTCTCCGTGTGTGTGTGCATGCATGCGTGCGTGCCGTGAATGCGTGCGCGCGCGCGCGCGGGCGCGCGCGCGCGCGCGCGCGTGTGTGTGTGGTGTGTGTGTGTGTGTGTGTTATATGCAAAAAAAAAGATCAGAACTCGTATCCCCCACAGTATGAATAATTAGTTATCCTCATAAATTAGCATTATTAGTACATCGAAAAATGTACTTTTGTTGTCACTTCTCTATTTTCTCTTTATGTGTGCCACTGCGCCTCACATTGGTATAGGCCGGAGGCCCTGAAAACATTGAATTTGTGTTCAATTGTGTTCTTTCTCTCTTTTTTTGCAGTTGTCTCTCCCTCCCAACTTAGTTCCCTCGCTCAAGCAAGATGATGATGGAGTTTCACACTTGAGCAACTCAAAAGGACAGCACTCCCCCCCCCCACCCCCTTTTTTTCTTCTTAGAAACCCCGTGGAACAGAATTGGAAGAGACGTGTGTTCCTTTTCATTTGAGCCGCCTCCCAGCTCTTCCAACACGTGATCAGAGACTAATTTGATCAGGAGAAGAAAGGAGAAGATGAAGTGCAACGACTTCACTGGGTTACGTGAAGGCACGGCCGTATTTTCCTGGTTGGTCTTCGTCACCCCGTCACCAACATTTGCTTTGAGAACCAGAAAAGAGGGAGAGAGGAATAGGGGGTGGGGGGGTGGGGCGGGGGGGGGGGGGGGGGGGGGGGGGAGGGAGCTGTTGGGGGAGAGGTGGGGAAGGTGTGTGTGGTGTGTGGGTGTGTGTGTGTGTGTGTGTGTGTGTGTGTGTGTGTGGTGTGTGTGTGTGTGTGTGTGTGCGCGTGCGTGTGAGCGTGTGTGTGTGTGTGTGTGTAGGAAATAGTCAGAACTCCTCATTTTCTTAAAAAGAATACGCAGACCCTTCACATTTTCCTCCTACATAATTATTACATTTAACCCAATTCTACCATAAAAGCCCATCAATTTCATTCTTAAAATGAAACAATCCAACCTTACATACCCGCCGAAGATTTCCTCAAAAACGGTACGCCGGAGGCAGCTGTGTAGTAGCCCTGACAACGTCAGTTTGTGACTTATGCAGCGTCATGTTGGCAATGTGACTATAGTAGCCCTGACAACGTTAGTTTGTGACTTCTGCAGCATGATGTTGCAGGCGATAGGACTATAGTAGCCCTGACAACGTTCGTTTGTGACTTCTGCAGCATCATGTGGGCGGTGTGACTGTAGTAGCCCTGACAACGTTAGTTTGTGACTTCTGCAGCATGATATGGGCGATATGACTACAGTAGCCCTGACAACGTTAATTTTGGCTTTCTGCAGCATTATACGGGCGTTGTGACTATAGTAGCCCTGACAAACGTCAGTTTGTGACTTCTGTAGCATCATACGGGCGATGTAAAGATCTCTGTTTCATTAACCAGGCTGACATATCTGGGTGTCTTGCAGAGTCTGGCTTCTGGCACGAATGCGATGGGGTGAAACCTAGCCACTACTTTCAGTATGAATATCGCTTCCATCACGTTCTGATGCTTCATTACGATGCTGACACCGCTTGATCTCATCCATTCCTAAACTTTGGCATTCTGGGGCATAGTAATACACGATTGCAGACACAGCCAGCAGTATAAACCATAGTATATTCCGTTCACATTCCCATGCAAAGAGCTGAGCGAGTTTGTCGATACTTTTTAAACTTCATAAGCCATTGGTAAGAGCGTTCCCGTTCCCATGCAAAGAGTTGAGCGAGTGTGTTGATACTTTAAACTTCATGGGTCATTGGTAAGAGTGTTCTTTTCCTCACTGTGGTCAACAAGCGTGACGCTTTTTTATGCTACAGTGGATTCCTTTGCTACCTCCTCCTCCTCATCATTATAATCATCGCCAATATCATCATCATCAACATTAGCCGCATCGTGATCGCATCTCTCTCATCTCTCTCTCTCTCTCTCTCTCTCTCTCTCTCTCTCTCTCTCTGCGGGGGTACGCAACAAGATGGCGACCGGAAACATCGCGCGGGGTGAGCTTCGGTCAAAAGTGTGTTGCTCGGCGGATTACAGTGCTCTAAATATTATTCCAGTGCTGATAATAATTGCAGAAGTGTTTGTGAAAGTGTCTGTAGCTGCGAGAACTGCAGAATGATAGACCTGTGCGAGTGGAGGGGCCAGAATCGGACTTTTTGGAGGGATAATGGGGAAAGGAAGGAGAAAGGAAGTGAGTGAAGGAAATGAGAGAGAGGGGTCAAAGGTTGCAGGGGTGAAGGAGATACTGCTACTGTGTGTTTCGTGGGGTTTTGGACGTTAGCACTAACCACGGTCAGTGCTCTGGACCTGACCACAGTGGCTTTCGGACCGAGAGCAATTGTCATGAGCAGTGTGATCGGTGTGGAAGAGCAGGGAACTGGAACTGCCACTGTTTCGATACAAGAGGTCAACGTAACTGGAAACGAGGTCAGTAGAATGTCAACAAAGATGGCGGCGATGACGGCAAGCATGAATTGGGCGATGACAGCAATCACGAATCGGTCAGTTGTGAACGAAACGCTAGCGGCGGTCGGAGCAATCCGAAAGTGACTTTGTCACATTGTTACATTGTTAGTCTCTGTCAGTCTGTCTGTCTGTCTGTCTCTGTCTGTCTGTGGAAGACAGCATAAAAAAAAACTCCCTGTCCACTAAGCAAAGTTCACCTACGTTGTTATTAACATTTTGACACGTTATACGAGTTGTGAGCTGCTGAAAAATGTTCTGTAAGCTGGCACAGGCATATGAAGACATACATACAAGCAAGCCACCCACAGTATCCATCCTAACGAGGCGTGCTGTCAGTCAGACAGTTATGGCCCTTTGCATAATGGACAGCTGGTATTACGAAGACTAGGTTCAAGCGTTTTCAATACAGCTAAGCGACCCAGTGAACGCAGGGAATGAAATTTCCACTTGGGTTCTTCCGTTTGGACTTGTTATCAAAATTAGTGACTGAATAGATAAACAAAGAAACAAAGAAACCATCATGTACATAAAGTGGATCCTAATGACGAAGTCTTAGAAGGTGATACCACCTAGAACAAATCGACTGTCATGAAACCTGCCTCAAGTGGTGCGATAAACAGTGTGTGTGTGTGTGTGTGTGTGTGTGTGTGTGTGTGTGTGTGTGTGTGGTGTGTGTGTGTGTGTGGTGAGAGAGAGAGAGAGAGAGAGAGAGAGAGAGAGAGACTCAATCATCTTCGAAGGGTTAAAAGAAGACTAATCAGTATGGTAGCAGCGATGTCATCAAAGGGCCAAATCTTCGCTTAAACCTATTAACCTTTAACATTAGAAGTGGTTGGCATCAAGCATCTTTTCTCCGCATGGAACTGCCGTCTTCAATTGAGCTGAAGTTAGCCGATGTCGTACGATTCTATTCCTCAGAGACTCCGAGAGATGAACAGTTTTGTTCATTCAGGTTGCTGAAAAATGCCAATACACTGAGAAGCGAGAAAGAGGGAAAGAAAAGTCGAAAATATAATTGATAATGACCTCTAATGATGATAAGCTTTCAGAGCTAATAGTTCAGTCGGTAATGCTTTTGTCATCCAGCGTTTTCCCTGGAACAGAGTTAGGATTCCATGGGAAACTTACACTAGAACGCTTGAGAGAGAGAGAGAGAGAGAGAGAGAGAGAGAGAGAGAGAGAGAGAGAGAGAGAGAGAGAGAGAGAGAGAGTCTGCCGTGTACATGTTTCTCTCTCTCTCTCTCTCTCTTTCTCTCTCTCTCTCTGTCATCAAATGAAATACACCACTCTCAGGGAGCCTAGTTTTCTCAAAGAGAAGAGAGAAGTCGCTGCTGTCATTCTGTTCGCTGTCATACCTTGACACTGTCAAGAGCTTTTGTGCGGTGAACTTGAAATTCCTTCTTCATGAAAGAGGTTTAGAAGAGAACAGTCACGTTATTTGTCAGACTGTCGGTACACATGATCTTTATCAGATTACTTCCGGCACGGAAACGGGTGCTTAAGGAGAGAGAGAGAGAGAGAGAGAGAGAGAGAGAGAGAGAGAGAGAGAGAGAGAGAGAGAGATGATGATGATGATGTTGACGACGACGACGACGATGATGATGATGATGATGATGATGATGATGATGATGATGATGATGGTGATGATGATGATAAGGGGAAAGACTGATTATACCATTTTGTTTTCAACATGAAAGGAAAATGAAATTTAAAATACACTGTTCCAAGGAACATTTCATTATATCAATTTGTCTCCCTTGAAATTCAACCAGTTTTCCTGTCGCTTGTCCCATCCCCCCCCCCCCCCCCCCTCCCCCGCCTCTGTTCCTCTCTGGATCCCAGGTCAACTTCTCTTTTGACGGGTGGCAGAAGAACCAGGGAGACACCACAGTCTCTTTGGAGGGCTTTCATCTTCATCTAACCTGGTTAACCCGTCGCTGTCAATCATGTCCTCTTCCTCTGCCAATTGGATTATCGTCTGATCACTTGTTTGAGTTGGAGGCTGGCAAATCTGAAAGGAACACAGATTATTTTCAATTCTGCCTTCAGGATTTACAGGAGGAGATGTGGGTTGTGTCTTCAGACAGCTGAACTGCAGAACTGCCTCACAGCTCTTGAGACACAGATATAGAACTTCATGCGAAATACAGTCTTCATGTCAAGGGGGGCTATCATTATGCAGCGTCAAGAATTTATGAAACGAAAAATGTATAATACATTACAAACACGATTCCCGGTATTGATCTATTTGGGAATAATAAAAGTAACGACAAACAAAAAGATCACCAAACGTGGGCCTAAATGACCAGCTATGACATACGGAGAACCAAAGCACTGTCTCACAGGGAAACAGCAACCGACATTTTTTTCTCTCTGATAGAGAGAGAGAGAGAGAGAGAGAGAGAGAGGTGATAAAGTTGAAGATGAATTGAACATTTTTCTCACAGGAGGAATGCAGACTTACAATCCATCCAGTTTTTTCTCTCCGTGGCTTGTTCCTTAGTCCTCCCCTCTGTTCCTCTTTGGATCTCAGGTCAGCTCTTGTTTTCGACGGGTGGCCGGAGAACCAAAAAGACAGCGCAGTCTCTTTGGAGGACTTACTCTTCATCTAACCTGGTTAACCCCGTTGCTGTTAATCGTGACCTCCTTCTCTGCCTATTGGATTTTCGTCCGATTACGTGTTTGAATTAAGTCGGTTAAATTGAAAAAGGAGCAACATATTATTTTCAGGTGTATTTCATTTTTTTTTTTTTTTAACTTCAACTGATGTTATATGTTTAGTAAATGTTTTTACTGATTAATCATAGAGGTCCTCCAGAACTCTTGCACATAGATCAGTTTTCATCTCCGGCTCATAATTCGGGCTTGCTTTTGTCCGGCACTGACCTCTAGCAAACCATACAGGGTCAAACGTACCGTCTGAGTAAGTTTCTATGAAAACACACAGTATCAAAGATTAGTACAAAAAGGAAACAAAATCAGTGTCTGCCAGCTTACTGGCTAAACCACCAATCTTCCAGTCAACACAGGACAAGTTCTTGGAATGTCCACGAAACGCACAACGGGATCGGTCGAATCCCTGTTTCTCAGAGTGCCTAACGGAAGGGCTGCATTTGTCTTCGAGATTGAACT
The DNA here is from genome assembly GCA_016801955.1 of Conus betulinus. Classification (NCBI taxonomy): domain Eukaryota; kingdom Metazoa; phylum Mollusca; class Gastropoda; order Neogastropoda; family Conidae; genus Conus; species Conus betulinus. Next base: position 41,726 of record JADBJO010000455.1, read on the forward strand.
TCTCAACTAGCCGTGTTTGCTTGTTTCTGTCATTGATCTGCTTTTGGTGGGTTTGTTTTAAATTCGCATTTCTCATGAGTGAAAACTCTTTGTGGTATTGAGATTTGATCGTCCAAAAATGTTAATGTGACAAGGAGGATAAAGGAGCAATCATTTTGTCTTTTTCTTACCAAAGAATTCATACAAGTAATTTTCATTTATCTGCTAAAATCATGAACAGGGAGGGTTAGTATGAGTGTGTGTGGGGAAACCATCAGGTAGTATAACATCATATGCATCGCTTTATTCATGGAAGACAAACGTCAAAGAAAACGCTAAAAAAAATAAAAAATCATAGATACCCCAACCATCCCCTTCAAAATATTATGTATTTTCTTGTTTGTTGGGAGAGAGAGAGAGAGAGAGAGAGAGAGAGAGAGAGAGAGAGAGAGAGAGAGAGAGAGAGAGAGAGAGAGAGATTTTTACGCAAGGTTGTGCTGTTGATTGAAGAATGGCTGTGGCATGGAATGCAATTGAATTTGCGAGACAGTAACTTGAAATAATTGCTGGGCTGTGTGGAAGGCAATCTTTTGAATTGCAGCCCTGGACACAAAACATTTTTTTTTTTAAGAAAATGAAAGTGTGTGAAGAGTTGTGAAAGAGCCGTTCACTTCACACACACACACACACACACACACACACACACACACACACACACACACACACACACACACAGATAGACAAACAGACAGATAGACAGACAGACAGACAGACAGAAAGACATACAGACAGATACAGACAGACAGACAGACAGTGAGAGTGAGAGAGAGAGATAGGGGGGGGGGGGGGGGGGAGAAAGACAGATGATGATGATTATTTCCAAGGGTAACAGATAAGCAGACACATGCTTTTTTTTCATCCGGCCCTTGCCCCGTTAAGGGACTAAGTATGACTAGCGACTAAGACATACAAAACTTTTAACAAACACACATATCTTCATACCATTAAAAGGTTCATCCATTACAGAGACAGAGAGAGAAAGACAGAAACAGAGAGACAGACAGACAGATAGACAGACGGACGGATAGACAGACGGTGAGAGAAAGAAAGACAGAGAGAGAGAGAGAGAGAGAGAGAGAGAGAGAGAGACAGAGACAGAGACAGACAGACAGACAATGAGAGAGAAACAGAGAGAGAGGGAGGGAGGGAGGGAGGGAGGGATGGGCAGACAACAAAGCCGAGTGGATCAGGAAAAGGCAAGACTTAGATACAGACTTCAGAGGTGCAAACTGACTGGGACAGAATTCATCGTGCTGTGGTCCCATGGCCCTTTGCGTGACCTGAAACCCGGTGACCAATTATGACTGCCTCTTTGTCATCCCCT
>JADBJO010000455.1:50588-60588 GCA_016801955.1 Conus betulinus
TCTCTCGCATATAAAATACTGCACTGACTAGCAGAGGACAAAAGCTGCTCAAGAAAGACACTATTCTCTGGGAACCAAGATTTCACGAATCCCAGAGTAGTCGCTGCTGTCATTCTATTCATTTTTTTTTTTTTTTTAATCAACTCTTCGCCCGGTCATGCGTGTTTGACGTGAGAACTACCAGCGTAAACAAGGGAACACAGATTTCATAAAGTTTCATCAGAAAGGGTTAGCAAGAGAGAAGGCGCGCATTGCTGTTTCAGACTGTTGGCATGGACAATATTTGTCATGTCACTTCAAGCAGGGAAGCAAGGCTTGAGAGAAAGAGAGAGGGAGAGAGAGGAGAGAGAGAGAGAGAGAGAGAGAGAGGGAGAGAGAGAGAGAGAGAGAGAGAGAGAGAGGAGGGGAGACACACAGACGGACAGACAGACAGAATGCCAGTGTTGTATCCGTTCGAATGACATCCGTCTGTCTCGAGAGACAATGGTGTTGCGCCGTGGATCAGTCAGTTGTGGAGTTGCAGCGCCTGCTGTGACTGAAGAGCCCGATCCTCGAGCGGCAGACTCTGTTGCAGTTGCTGCAGGTGGAAAGTCTCGGTCATGAGTGTCTGTTGGTGCCGATGCGATTATTTGCTGTCTGCGGTGCCGCTGCTGTTCTCATTGGGTTTCTCCTCCTCTCTGCTGCTTGTTTGATGCTGGGCCTAAAAAGTTGAACGCCCACACAGAGAGACAGAGGGACCTGAACAGAGGACGACCCTGCCACCCCGCTCTACACACACTCCGCCCAACACCACCCACGCCCCTCCGCACTCTCCCCCCCCCCCAACCCCCCCCCCCCTCCTCCTCCACTTCCTTACTTCCCCCACCTTATGCCATCTTCTCCCTCCTATTCATCCTCCTCCCCCACTCCCACCCCATGCTGTCTAAAGGCATGAAACAGTGCGGACTGCAAGTATCGCTGGGGACGTCTTTGTATTTTCAGGTACAACGTTTTCAGGATCGGTATTTTTTTTTTGTTTTTAGAAAAGGCTAGCAAATACGTAAAGAGAAACGAGGGAGGTAAGTAGGTCGATGCCAAAACAACTTAAGGCCAGCGTCGTCTGTTGTTTTTCTCCCTTTTTTTCCCCTTTGTCGTTAGGTTGGGGAAAAGTATTTTATGGTTGTGGTTTATAGAAGAGAGAACTGGAATCGTAGACAACCTATTATTTTCATTCTTTTCTTTTCTTTATTTGCTCATCTTTTTTTCTCTACCTCCTTTGTCTCAGCCATTTCTCTCATTTTCTTTGTCCCTCGCTTTCTGGCTCTGGATCTACCTGTGAGTTTCTGTCTATTACCATTTTGTTAATTAATGTATGTCTAGAGTGGCTCTGTGTCTTTGTCATTGTTCTGGTCTTTCCAGCTGCATGTCTGGCTCTGCCTATCTACCGCTTTCAGTGTTATGTGTGTCTCTCTTCTTTTTTTTTTCTCTCGTTCGTTTATGTGTGTGTCCTCCCTCCCTGCCCCCCCCCCCCCCCCCCCCCCCCCCCGTGTCTTCCCTTTGTCTTTGTCTCTCTGTCTCTGTCTCTGTCTCTATCTCTGGTCTGTAAATCTGTCTGTCTGTCTCCTCCCTCCCTTCCTCTCTCTGTCTCACCCCCCTCTCTGTCTCTGTCTCTGTCCACTCTCTCTCTCTCTCTCTCTCTCTCTCTCTCTCTCTCTCTCTCTCTCTCTCTCTCTGAGCGCGCGCGCCCTTTCTGCAATCTCACCAACTTCTTCCAAGTCCTCCTTCCCTCCCTTTTGCTTCCTTCTCCTCCATGGTCCTCTCCTCCCATCGCCGTAATGTATGTATGCGCAGGTATGTAAGAATGTACACAAAACGCGATGCATGATTTTGTGTCTGCATGATCCTTTATTCGCGTTGGAATGTGGGGATGTGTGTGTACGTTGCTTGAATTTGCTGTCTGCCGTCCATCCGTGGTCACTGTCCTCGATAACACAGTCAGTCCAGCATGCAAGGCGCCTGGCCATTAATTGCTGAAGCGAAAGCTTCCGTCAGAGCTGCGCTTCGGAGTGGAGTGATTCGGCGTGTGGTGGACCCAGTCAACGACCATGAGCAGCCCCTGCCACGGGGGTCAACACACAGTGCCACTGGACTTTGCCAACCTGGAGACATGGGGCGCCCTTTGAAGGAGCAGTCCACGACGCCCAGTGGGCAGACTTCGAACGAATCGAGCGGCTGTTTCGTGAGTCTATCCGAACGAAGCATGCAGATGCCGTCAAGTTTGCTCACGGGGATTTTCGACCGTGGCTTCGTCTCCTAGGCAAAGTTCAGAACGTCCGTCCTCCGCTTTCTGGAAGCGCAGCGTGACGTCAACCCTACTATGACGCCAAACGAAGAGGCGTCACAAGCTCCAGATTTAGAACTTCTTCGCGTTCTGAGATTTATCTGGAGAGCTGTTAACAAGTTTCCCATTCAAATCGCCGAACAAATTCAGTATGGATCGGAGAAAGATGAGTTGCGGCAGAAAATCGAAAAGAAAATCGAAAAAAAGCTCTTCACTACATTGATCACACCATCTTCCCAAGTCTTAGGAAACACTTTAGACATATGCGCGTGAAAGACAGGATCAACATAGTGCGCGGAGCGTGGAAAAGCATGAACTAACGCAGCTTTGGTTAGATAATCAGAAACGTGCCATTGAGATCATCAAGAACGACAGCAGATCAGAAGCACGACCCACTTGTCCCATTGAAGTGAACGTGTTGACGGCGTTTTTCCAGCAGAAGAGTGAAAAGGTATTGGAATATCCCCTCCCCCCTCCGCCCTGGCCTGTCAACATCGCTCCTCTTCCTCCTGAAGAAGAGCTGCAGTTGGACCCGTTCACCGAGGACGAAGTGATATCTGTGTGAAATCGCTGAAGAATAACACAGCGCCTGGATATGATGGAGTTGAATATTCTTTTCTGAAAAAACATCTGCAACGTCTGTCATTACCTTTGACGGCAATATTCAACATTTGCTGGAGAAACAAAAGAATTCCCACTGATTGGAAAACATGCCACGATCACTTTACTTCCCAAAAAAAGAAGGGAATGTGATGCAGCCTGGTGATTGGAGACCTATTTCCTTGTTGACGTCTTTGTACAAGATCTACATGAAGTTAGTGCAAAGGAGGCTTTTACCATGGATTGTTTCGACCGGAAGGCTGTCATCAAAACAGAAGGGGTCTGTCCCAAGAAACGGCCTTCAAGAACACGTATTCTGCTTGAAAGCCGCAATTGAGAACTTCAAGCATGTATCAAGTCAGTTCTACACTACTTTCGTTGACATCAAGGACGCCTATGGGAGCATTGATCACAGAGTGATGTTGGATGCGATGCAGAGCGCCGGCTACCCCCAGCACATCATCGACGTGACGGCGGATATCTACACCAACTCTACATTCCAGGTGCAGACGGGAGACACGTCCACGCCCAGAGGATTACCAGGCATCGTGGCATTGTGCAAGGCTGCCCCATGGTCAGCTGTTGTCTTCATTCAGGCGTTTGGACCCGTGGATTCGGTGGATGGAGCAGCCGTTCACACCAGCTTCAATGCCTTCTCCATGTCAGGCATACATGGATGATGTATGTGCCAGTGCTCGCTGTGAGGAGAGCTTACAAGAAATGATAAATAAGACGGAAACCTTCCTGCATTACACCGGAATGGAAGTGAAACACAGAAAGTGTGCCACCGTTCATGCACAACGCACAGGAAACAACTGGGCTCTCTACAGATGACTGAGAACGTCCACGTGACGCTACAAGGGGAAGAGATATACCGATGTATGGAAAAGATGAGCCGTACCAGTATCTTGGATTTCAAACAAATCTGGCTGGGAACTTCTGAGAAAGAGCAAGCAACTAGCACAGGCGAGCGAGGAATTCCGAAAGAAGAACGCTAGAAAAAATTTCGCTTTCACCTTTACCATTGTGCAAGAAAATTGATGCTGTAAACGTCATGGCTTCTTCAAAATTGAGCTTTTATTACAGCAATTCAAAATTCACAGAAAAGCTTCTGAAGACTCTGGAAGATAAGATAGTTGATTTTGTTCGCATTCATCTCAAGCTAAATTCTTCTACCAATCGAGCGCACATGTTCCTTCCCCGAAAACAAGGCGGCCTTGGTCTGTTGAAACCAAGTACCATGTACTACGCCAAACGCATCTCATTCCTGATCTCTGTTTCTCAACAGTGACCAACATGTCAGAATGGTAGCGCGCAACAGTTTCCATCTCCACATGGAAAAAAAAGAGAAGAGTGCCTCACGCAGATCCAGACGACAGCAATTTTGGAGGATATGCCACAGACTCCGAAGGGAAGTAAGGAAAGGCAGTAAGGTCAACTGGTCACGGTCTTCCTTCGTTGAGCTCCATGAGCTGTGTGTGCGACTGGATCTAAGGCTGGAATTCGATGAAAATCAGCGACAGTTTCGGAGTAGTACTCCCAGCTTCTGAGGATGGAGTAGTTCAAATGCGCTACAGTAATTCTAAACAATTGTACAGCGCAATCAAAAGAATGCAAATGGACAAGGATACGCACCATTTTCAGCAGCTGCAACAACAAGGGAGAATCATCCGGGTTGCAATTCCGGATGCGGCAATGACCCACTCCATAGGACACCTCACCAACACCAACGTCAATGACCAAATAACAGGGTCATCAGCAAGGGACGTCTACAGCTGCTGGAGGACCAATGCAGTGAACAACATCTACTATCCTGATACTTACCGGAGAGAGTGTGCTTTGTGCGGGTTTCGTTCTGACACAAATTCCCATGCCTTGAATGGATGTCGTCAACTGAGGGGCCTCTACACACAAAAGACACGACAGATGCGTTGAGATCATCAGAAAGGAGCTACAGAAATGCATTGCGACGGATTTTGTGGATGTTTTTTCAAAATAGGCCTGTCTCTATAAACGGTGTTGAAGATCTGCCAAGGCTGAAACCTGATCTATGCTTCATCGACCATCGAAACTCGGTGGCATTCGTCATCGAGGTTTCAAACCCATTTGACGCATTCATACAAACATGCTATGAGGGCAAAATTTCAAAAGTACATGCCTCTTTGCTATGCTCTTAGTGATGCCGGATTTAGCACGAAAGTGGTTGTTCTTGTAATAGGTTCACTAGGCATAGTTCATAAAAGAGTGGTTTCAGGACTTTCAATGTTAGGACTGCCCATAACAAAATGTAAACAACTCGCAAAATACTTGAGCATGTCTGTCATGATTGGGTCTAGGCGTGTTTGGTCAAGGCGGAATCACCTCATGAACCAGCATTGAAACTGACAGATGTTGACTTTCAAACTGTGCTGTTAAATAGTATCAGCTGACTAAAGCACTGACAGACAAACTGGAGCCAGCCGGAGAGAGATCTGTCGGTATGTCTGTCTGTCTGTGTGTGTCTGTGCCTGTGGTGTTGTCTGTTTCTGTGTGTGTGTCCGTGTGTGTGTGTGTGTGTGTGTGTGTGTGTGTGTTTGTGTTGTGTGTGTGCGTGTGCGCGGGGGTGTGGGGTGTGGGGTTCTGGGTGTTGTGTGTGTGTGTGCGTGCGTGCGTGTGGGTGTGCGTGCGTGCGGCAGTGCGTGAGTGCGTGGTGTGCGTGAGTGTGTGTGTGTGTGTGGTGTGTGTGTGTGTGTGTGTGTGTGTGTGTGTGTGTGTGTGTGTTGCGAATATGATATGATCATTATGTTCCAAAAGGTATTGTTCGAATCGTAAGCTCGTTGGTTATAGTTGTACCCCTTTCCTTTGTTTTCTTGTGTGTTGTCTGTTCCTTCTCCTTTTTGCTTTCGTTTAGTCAGTGGTCAGAATTATCAAAAGACCTCACGTGCCCATTTCATACCCCCCGATGTTCTTCGTCTTCTTCTTCGTTCACTCAGACAGGAACCCGTACCCAGAAGCAACTGACGACGGCTGCTGTATTCCAGACTCAATCACCACATGTTAAAAAAAGAAATTCCCCATAGGCGAGTCTTCAGGGTACCCATGTGGTACAAGCCCCATAGCTGGAACACCAAAACTATATTTAAGTTTAATCAGTTGTTACTGACGTTGTTTTTGTTGTTGTTGTTGTTGTTGGTTTGTTGTTTTTTGTTGTCGTCAGTGTCCGTCGTCTTTGTTGTTTTGTTGTTGTTGTTGTTGCTGTCGTCATTGTTGTCGTACCTTGTTGTTGTTGTGTTGGGTTGTTGTTCTTCTTCTTCTCTTTCTTCTTCTTCTTCTTCTTCTTATTCTTCTTCTTCTCTAGCATTCCCGCAAATCTAAGTGTCCCGAATTCTTCTTCTTCTTCTTCTATTCTTCTTCTTCTTCTTCTTCTTATTTCTCTCCTCCTCTCCTCTCCTCCTTCTTCTTCTTCTTTTTTCCTCTCATCCTCCCGCGACTCCTCCTCCTTCCCCTTTCTTCTTCTTCTTCTTCTTCTTCTTATCGCAATTCCTTCAATCTACATGTCCCGCATTCTTCTTCTTCTTCTTATTCTTCTTCTCATTCTTCTCCTTCTCCTTCTTCTCTTCCTCTCTCTTCTCGCATTCCCTCATATCTACGTGCCGCATTCTTCTTCTTCTTCTTCTTCTCTTCTTCTTCTCGCATTCCTAATCATATCTACGTGTCGCACATTCTAGAATTCTTCTTCCTCCTTGGACTGTCAATGTGCGGTAACCATCATGGCGACAGTCATGGGAGAGGAAGAAGACCAACAACAGCCACAGCACTTGGTCCTCCACAGTTGCCAGGAGGAACCGCAGCGAAGAAACTGTTATCAATCCATTTCTCTTCCCCTGATCGAATTATCGCCCGATCACCCGCCCTGAGGCAAGGGAGGAGGTGGAGGAGAACTGAGTGGGGAGGGAGGGGGGAGGGTGGGGAAGGGAGGGGGGAGGACAGGGGGGGAGTCAAATTGAAAGAAAACGAAAGACCGATTCCTTCCAGTTCCATCAGACTGATTCTGTTAGGGCAGAGCCCTGGGGATTAGTGGTCGGGTCGCCTGGAATGAAAGTGAATGAAAAACCAAAACAACTCGTTGATCCTCAATGGCTGTTTGGTAAATACTGTTTGGGGGGTTGAAGAATTTGGGGGCGAGGGTTTGGGAGGGGGGTGGGCGGGGGAAACGGGGGGGGAAAGGGGCGACCTGAGCTGGTTTGATGGACATGCATGGGTCACGAATGAGACTTTGTTACGAGACATGATCATGCCAAATGTCAACAGCAGACGAGGAGAGATTTAAAGAAGATTACAAAGAAGAAAGAGGAAACAGAGAGCAGGAAATCAGAGCGCGCGCGCGCGCACAACAAACACACAACCCCACACACACAACACACACAAAAACCACACACACACAACACCATACACACACACACACACACAACACACACATCACTCACTCACTCAGCACTTTGCTACATGCCATTGGCAAAACATCAATTATCTATTGCATATTGGCGTTGTTTTGTGGTAATTGCCATTACTTCATAGGGTTCGATTAGATTGACAGCTTACAGGGATTATTAAAAGTGATTTGAACATAGCTAGAGTGTTTCTTTTCTTTTTTTTTTTTAATGCTGTGCTCGATGGTGAGAATGAATATGAGGATGAATAAGATGATACGGATTTTCATTTCGGTCCGTCCGAGACTACAGACAGGGCTTGTACTCTACGCTTCCTTCAATAATATAATCTGGCGTGGGTTAACACAGGCCCGAGAGGAGTACAAGCACCTGCAGTGTTGGTCAGGAAAAAAATTTGAAAATTTGAAGCAACACATTTCAGAAACGCATCCATTAAGTGGGATGAAATGATTGTGTGTGAAATGGAAAACTCGATTTGTGTGGGTCCCAGTCTTCCCACTGGAGTGTCAGGCAGCTAAACTCAACTCTGGGGGGTAAGAGCCAGTCGGGGCACAGAAAGAAAAAAAAAAAAAAAGAAAACAAAGAGAAAAAGAAAAAAGAAAAAAAAAAAAAAACCCACATGACTCTGATAGGATTCGACCAGACGAAACCCACGACCTCCCAGGGGAGCGTCAGCGCGACGCTAACCACTTCGCCACGGCGGCTGGTGTGTAGGTCTCTTGTAGTTGTTTTGTAGAGCTGTAGAGCTTTTGCATTTTTATCTTCATGGGTCGCACGACTGAAAAAACAAAAGTTGTTGGGGGAGAAACCAAAGTGTATGGAACAAGGAAAAAAAAGAGCTTGACAATAGTACAAAATATTGTTAAAATTGCACGCTCCTGCCTCAGGTAAAAAATCATTTTCAGTTTATATATAAAGATTCGCGTCTTCTGGCTTTTTTTTGGCTTTTTTTTTTTCATATAGGCATAAGTTTTAAAACATATTGCAAAATGTTTTTTGTAATTTTTTTTCAGATGGTCGGGGAAGGGCACATTTTTTTTGTTTGAAAGAAATAGGCTGCATGCTTTCTCGGATGACTAGCCGTCATGCATCTTTAGTAAGGAAATATATTTCTCTACGTTTGGAATGTGTATAGGTTCCTCAGCGCATTCACAAACAGAGTTAGATTTTAGGTCATCGACTTTACTTCATAGATGAAATATTTTCCCAATATTTTCCCATTCAAGGCATCAAAGCTTGCATATCATCAGTGCTCAAGAATGTAATCTGTCTTAATCTTTTCACGGGTGTTAAACATGGGTTCCAAAGAATTTTCAATGTCTCTCTCTAGAAATGACGACGTTGTGGTGGTGAAGGTGAATTCACATTCCTACAAGTAATGATGGATTTCAGTTTTTTTCTGTTATATTAATTTACATTTCCGCTATCAACACACGTGCATTTTTAAGCTCTTTTTTGTTTTAAAGCAGAATTTTTGTAATACTGTAAGCTGGAACATTTTCAGCTTTATGTTTCCTGTTTGGTATCCCGTCTCCCTTCCCTTTGGGGGTACCCCCCGTCCTGTCTGTAGATTGCTGCTGAAATGTTTCCATTTTGAGAGAAAGGGCATTATGTTGCACACTTCTGTCTTCCATCAAGTAAAGTCATTGACGAATATTGCAAGTGCCTTTTTGGTTGTTGAACGCTACATTTTTGTAGGTCTATAGTTCTCTTATTCTCCGAAAATACTTTAATTTCTTTTTGGTACTGATTACACACAACCAGTCTAATCAAGAAAATTTGCATCCAGCTTTCCAGCTTCCCTAATAGTGGTATAAAAGATGGTCAAAACGATTTGCCAGTTGTTGTCAAGTGAAGGTTTACATATAGTGAGGTGCATCCCTTGCTATCCAACGCAACGGGTTTTTGTCCTGATTTACTTTAGGCTCTTTCTGTCCAACACACACAAAGAACCAAAAAAATTGGTGCAGTCGAAAAATTTGCTTTTTTTTTTCTACCAGATCTGCATAATGGGTTCAAGGGACAGTCATTAGGTAACGCCACCGTTTGTCTGTCGCCTGTATACTCTCCTCGTCTCTCTCTTCCTCTCTTCTTCTCTCTCGCTCCTATCTCTCTCTCGCTCTATCTCTCTGTTGTCTCTGTTTGGTGTGGGTGGTGGTATAATTGTTCAAGTGTCCGTTTTATGTCTGTCAACTGGAAAACTTGTCTCAATGTAGGTCCCTTGAGTCGCCGCGGAGTTAAGGGAGGAGAAGAAGAAGAGAAGGAAGCAAGAAAAAGAAAGAAGAAGAAGAAGAAGAGAAGAAAGGAAGACAGAAGAAGCAAGAAGACGAAAGTGATAGAAGCAAGAAAGGGAGGAAAGGGAATAGAAGAGAAGAAAAGAAAGGGAGAAGAAGAAGAAGAAAAGAAGGAAGAGAAGAGAAGAAGAAGAAAGTGAAAAGAAGGAAGAAGAAGCGGAAAGAATAAGAAAGAAAGGGAAAAGAAAAGAGAAAAAGAAGAAAGTGAGGGAAAGTGTGATTTCAGAAAGAAAAAGCAAAAGTGCAAGTTGGTGAGAAGACGGAAAAGAAAAAGAGAAGAAAAAGGAAGAAAGGAAGAAGAGAAAGAAAAAAAGGAAAAAAGAAAAAGGAAAAGAAGGAAGTTAGTTAGAGAAGGG
>JADBJO010000455.1:68088-70588 GCA_016801955.1 Conus betulinus
CTCGGTTGGACGTGTTATATAGTTTTTGTTTATCTTAAGGTTCTCAAATGCTAAGTCCATTGCCATCTGAACGTGTAAATTTCTGTCACTCTTTAGAGTAACTGATTCATGAAGTCAGTCGTAGGGCTTATTAGCTAACGAACACTGCAATCGAAAAAGACAATACACTGTAATATAGTGGGTATCACTCTTTAGAACTGGCGAAACTTTGTGCTCCATGAAAGAATAATCTACCCTGCAGATTTTGCAGAAGTGATCGCTGAATTTGAGCAAAATCCATCATTGCTATGATTATGCAACGCTATAGTTTGGCATATTCAATCAAGTACATAGGGAATCAGCACACAAAAATCATTCACCAAGGACATCGGCAAACCAAATCATTCACACGGGACATCGGCAAACCAACTCATTCGCACAGGACATCGACAAGCCAACTCATTCACACAAGTATCGGCGAACCAAATCATTCACACAGGACATCGGCAAACCAAATCATTCACACAAGACAACAACAAACCAAATCATTCACACAAGACAACAACAAACCAAATCATTCACAAAGGAAATCGGCAAACCAAATCATTCACACAAGATATCAGCGAACCTAATCATTCACACAGGACATCGGCAACCAAATCATTCAAACAGGACATCGGAAACTAAATCATTCACAAATGACATCGGAAACCAAATCATTCACAAAGGACACCGGAAACCAAATCATTCACAAAGGACATCGGAAACCAAATCATTCATACAGGACATTGGTAAACCAAATCATTAACAAAGGTCATCGGCAGACCAAATCATTCACAACAAAGGTCGGCAAACCGAATCATTCACACAGGACATCAACAAACAAAAATTATTCACAAAGGACATCGGTGAACTGAATCATACACACGGAACATCGACAAACCAAATCATTCACAAAGGACATCGGCAAACCAGATCATTCACACAAGACATCGGGAAACCAAATCATTCACACAGGACATATTCAAATCAAATCATTCACACAGGACATTGGCAAACCAAATCATTCACAAAGAACAACGGCAAACAAAATCATTCACACAGGACATCAGCGAACCAACTCATTCACACAGGACATAGGCAAACCAAATCATTCACACAGGACATCGGCAAACCAAATCATTCACACACCACATCGGTAAAACAATCATCATCGCACAGGACATCTGCAAACCAAATCATTCGCACAGGACATCGGCAAACCAAATCATTCATACAGGACATCGGCAAAACAAATCATTCATACAGGACATCGGCAAACCAAATCATTCACACAGGACAACGGCAAATTAACACTCACACAGGGTATCAGTAAACTAAAATCATTCACACAGGATATCGGCAAACCTAATGAATTGCTCAGGACATTGAATAAGCAAATTGCCCACAAAGATATAGGCAAATTCTAAACCAACAGACATCAGGAAAACTACAGACCACATAGGGTATGGACTGAGAAAATTCGTTCTTCAATTTAACGTCTATTCACATAAAGTGATTTTAGACAGAGTTAGGGAAGTAGCGTGTGTATGCATGCGCGCGCGCTCACTCACGCGCGCGCACGCGTGTATATGTGTGTGTGTGTGTGTGTGTGTGTGTGTGTGTGTGTGTGTGTGTGTGTGTGTGTGTGTGTGTGTGTGTGTGTGTGTGTGTGTGTGTGTGTGTGTGTGTGATGGACCGTGTTGATGGACCGATAAGAGATTTGTGACAACCAGTAGCTATATATAGTGATTCATACAAAATTCTTTACAATTAACATTAGCCCAAAGCAAGTATTAAAACATTAGGAGTACAGGATATCTGGTATAACCAAAATGTTAAGCGCTCATATCTGTCGGAACACTTGTTACAAAAAAGAGCCCACTGGACTAATCATCAAGGACTTAACAAAAGAAACAAGACCTGGTAAGTTCTGGAAGCGGTTATTTTTTTCAAGAACGTTTACGTTGGCCGATTGATAGATAATCTTTCCAATTTTAGCCGCATTGCTAGAAGAATAAGTAGCTGACTGGGATTTTTCACAGCAGAGCAATTTGGAGTGAGGTAGATGTAATTTAGTAAGAACCAAGTTTTTTGTAAGCTTCATGTGTGTGTGTGTGTGTGTGTGTGTGTGTGTGTGTGTGTGTGTGTGTGTGTGTGTGTGTGTGTGTGTGTGTGTGTGTGTGTGTGTGTGTGTGTGTGTGTGTGTGTGTGTGTGTGTGTGTGTGTGTGTGTGTGTGTGTGTGTGTGTGTGTGTGTGTGTGTGTGTGTGTGTGTGTGTGTGTGTGTGTGTGTGTGTGTGTGTGTGTGTGTGTGTGTTTGAGATACATTCCTTAACTGTAACGTGGGTTTACGAGTCCCGGAGAGTGAAAGTTTTCTGTCACGTAGACCACTGTTTCGCTTGAAAGAAATAGAATCCCCCTCCACCCCTCTCTCTCTCTCTCTCTCTCTCTCTCTCTCTCTCTCTCTCTCTCTCTCTCTC